>VXBW01006801.1:1194472-1260028 GCA_013400375.1 Thinocorus orbignyianus
ATTCTATGATTCTATGAACAAGTGGGCATAACCATCTGTGATGTTTGACTACAGTGTGGGAACACGTCCAATACACAAATGTAGAGAGGTGTCAGGAGCTCGACGGAGGTGTGCAGCACTGCATACCAAAAGCTTGCTGGATGAGATACAGTGTGTTCTCAGACCATATGTCTGCTCCAGAGAGGACTCTGAAGCAGTGTTTCACCCACTGTTTTATGCCCCGCTCACTCCTAGTTACTCCTAACTCTTCAGTGGAAAGAGGCACTGCTTGCACACAGATGCCAGATGTGCATATACCATCAACGCTGCGTTATTTGGGTGGTACGTTCAGACACAGCCTAAACAGCAGAACCCAGGGGGTACAAGAACAACAGGGCATTTTGCAGAGTACAATGCACCCATATGTCTGGTCAGGCACTGCTCTTGGCAATAAAATCTTGCATGATTCGTGTAAAAATATTTGGAAGCTCTGTACTATTTTGGACTGCTTTAGTTCAGGCTCACCATCAAAATTTGCACATCTCCCCACAGCCACACAACACAACACCTCCAAAACCCAGAGGACAAGGTGATCTAGTGCTAGGACATGGACAGCTCTGCAAAAATGCCTTTGGGACCAATGCCAAGTTAGACCCAACAAACCCACCTGGACTTCAACTAATAGGGTAAACATGTTAAATTAACATGGTATAGTTCCTTATGTTTCCAGTTCCTGGAGTACAGTAATGACATGGGCTAGATCTGCTGGAAGTCTGTTTAATTCTGTCAGACTTACTAGAGCAGGCTGCAATCCATGTAAAGTAAGCTAGTTCATTTCAGATCTGAGACAAGCCAAGAATGGGACCACTTCGTCTCTATGAAGGTGTATCTAAGTCACCAGGACCCACCGCACATAACTAAGCACTGCAGGGAGCTACCAGAATCCTGCACCTGCAGCATGGAAAATGCACAGTCCAGCTAAACCACTCATGGGTAACGATGTTGATTACGCTGTCTAGAAGTACAGAGTACATCAACACGATACACGGAGACCTTTTGTGCTGTCCCAGCTCAAACCTCCCAAAGGAAGTTTCCTGTTTTTCTGTAGTACCACCTAGAAACAGTTGATCAGCTTCCCAAATCTAAGATCTGTTCTGCTCAGAATACAACTTCGCTGTCACTCCTGAACACTGGGCAAGTTTCAGAAGCTTTCCAACACAGGCAATGTGCTGCTCACTGGCAAATAAAAAGATACACAGACTTGCATACACCATTATGTTATTCTGTCTTTGCTACTCTCCCCACTCTTCTATTCTTCTTGCTCTCTCGGGACCATATAATTACAGACAAAGTGTCAGACATAATAAGTTAATGTTTTGTATGCAGTACTTGCTCCTTCCATACCCACTGTTTGTGAGGTTCATCATGCCCCACTACAGCAGTGCAACTGTTCTGTGCCGTTGTCTTCCTTCAGAGTTAATTACGAATTTAAGACCAGAAAACTACCTATCTTCTGTCAAATAGCTACATTTAGGATTTCCACTAATAAGTACAAATATGCTAGAGGCTATTTATTATGTGCAAACATATGTTAAAAAAAAAAATATCATAAAACCTCCAAGAAAAAGATTTTGATATTTTGACAGTGATTTAACCTACAAAAAAAATGTTTCAGCAGAGAAGACTCTCACTGCCTACCCAGTGAAGCATAGATGAATCCTTCTTTCCTGAATAGCTTGACAAAAGCGGGATATGGAGTTAATTATTTACATCAGAAAGCCTGTTGCCTTATGCTTCGCTGAATTACTGCTTGAACGATCTCTAGTAAGACCAATAAAACAACCTTTCCAGTAGATTAATAATTGTAAAGAACTTTGTTAATTTTCCAGTATTATTAAAGAAAAAAAAGAAAAAAAAGTCTATCAGGTTCAAACTGGAGACTGCAAAATAAAATGCTTAGACATGAAGGGGTGAGGAGTGAAAAAGAGATAGGTCTACAGAATTCAAACACACCATCACAAGACTGATTCTGGTCCTCCTAATATAGGTGATGAGGCTAGAGAAGCTTCAGAAACTCCCCAGTTAAAACAGGTACCTTGAAAACAAAAAGCTATCAATCCTGGCCTGCAATTTCTGAGAACTGCTGGAGCATACAAAACAGTTAATGCTCCTACTCCCTTTCATGCTTCTGCAGAGCCCTGCAAAAAATAAATAAAAATCTACTCATCTCCAACAAATCACACAGTAAAATTGAGCTCAAGTTTAATGGAGGACTTCAAACATTATGTTGAGCTTGACCCTACTCAAAAGCAGAAAGTCATCACGCTCAGCCATCCTCAGTAGCTGTGTCATCCTATCCAGTCAGGAGCCTGATGCAGTTGGCAAAGTCCATTGAGCAAGGAATTCATGTGTGACATACTGATCTTCTACACACTTACATTATATAGGCAAAACAAACCGTAAGAAATATTTTAAGTTTAAATAAATCTGAGCCAAGAAACGTAGATACAAAATATAGATACAACAAATACAGGTCATACTCTAAAACTCACATGTTTTTCTGATGTGGAGTTTATCTTGCCTCCAAAGGCATGTGCCATGCCTCTGCAATAAACCAGGATCCAAATAGTGCAAATCTTTCCTCTGTTTTGATCAAGCAACTGCTCTTTCTACTTCTCTCCCCATTTCCCTTCACCTTTTGTATTCCTCAGACTCTTTGGTATGTACCTCATCCGTATTTTCCCAGTTGAATGGTTCAAAAGTGGGTTATCTCCTCGAACAGCTGAGCTACAGTAATGAACAGCTACCATTCTTACCATTCGCATATGAGAACAGGAAGAGGCTCATACAGCTGAGAATGGTCTCCCAAGGGAGAACGAGAAAATCAGCCAAGGTTTTGACTTGCTGCAGCACAGAGACTGGACATAACCAGAAGAAAGGATCTGTTCAGCTTCCAGGCATTAGCCTCATACAGATCAGATGCACATTAATTTTTTTCTTTATCAGAGTATTGGGTTTCCAAAAGCAAATAACTACCATATTTTGATGCAGCCTGTGTTGAATAGAAGCTCTCTTATACTCAGGATATCTAACTTAACTGGGGTAAGTCATCATTCTTATCTAGTCAGGCCCAACTTGAGATCCCAGAGAACATAAGAAATTACCCTAGAATGCTGCAACCTCAAAAAATTCCATTTTGATGTCCTTTTTGGCTTCCAGAGGGTAGTGGTTTTATTCCAAAAATGCTTGTCTGGAATTACATAGGCAGAAATGTCTTTAAGCCAGCAAGAATAGTCTGATGGACTGGAAAACAATGACATCTATCTTCTTTCCCCAGATGACAAGTTTGCAGACTCTGCTGCGTGTTCATAAACTCCCCTTCTCCAGCCTATTTCCCTACCCCCTGAAAAGCATACTTTAAACAGAAAGAAAATTTTACTGGGATTTTCATTGTCTACATTCCCATGATAATCAACTTTATTAGGTTTTCTAGAATACCATTTATTGCCACTAGCAAGAAGGTAACCCAGTTCACATTACTGTGCCATTTTATAGTTCTCTGTTGGGAGAACACAAAGTTTCAGAGAGAACTATTACAATTATTTATGCAGAAAATTGCTATTTTGGGTGGGGCTTTTTTATCATGGTAACGGTTGTAGGCCTTGGAAAACTAAATTGATATAGAAAATTATTTTATACTAAAAAAAAGGTCTTTGTTGTTGCAATTGTGTATTGCTGTTCACCACAAACTTAAGAAAAAACAGTAAGTGGTCTGATTATAGCATTATTTCTGTGAATAACCCTACTTACAGGACATACTGTGATTTATCTTTAAAGCCATTTCTAAATAGTTACTATTTTTAAACATTGATCTAACAAAAAATACAATAAAAAGTTATGAGGTTGGTATAAATGAGCCAGAGAAAACGTGTCATGGAACAACTATGAAACTAACTTTTAGAGCATCTTGAAACTCTAAAGAATTTTATGATTTTATTTGCCTCAGGAGACTTAAACCACACTGTATTCAGAAAGGCTTTTTAAAAAGAAAGATAGAAAACAACCAAAGGTTTTTATTTTTTCAGTACTCTCTAAAAGCGAAACCAAGTTAAAATCAAGAGTTGTAATAAGTAATTTAATTTTTTAAAAGGGCTACAAATAAATTAAAAATTTAATGCTAAGGTGCAATTGTGAGCCTTTTATTCAAATATTCTATAGTAGTGCAAAACTCTACAGCAGACTATAGATACGGTGTGCTGGTACCTGGGCCCCCCTTTCTCTCTTCAGCTTAAATCCATGAAGGACACCCCTCCTTCCCTAATTCAAAGGAAAGGCTGGCTGTCCGTGGGGCTAGAATTCTTGAAAGCAACACTCCTGCTAAATTTTTATTTCCTTTGCTTCACTCTCAATTCCCCTGGGCCGCATGATCCTTTCCCTGATTACCAATGTAAGCAATTAGAACAATGTTAATTCAGTGTAGCAAAAAATACTTCCTGCCCTACCAGTTGCCCTTTCAAGCACAAACGTTTAATATACTTTGGATATATGGAGAGCAATTCCAATTCAATAGTCTAATCTCTGCAGAGAATCTTCAGTGCTAAGTACCTCAGGATTATAAAATGGCCTGGTTGTAGCTCCCTGGTCAAACTGGCTGACCTCCAACCACTCCAATTAACTGTAAAAGTGAAATAGAGTAGTGCTGTACTTAGGGGAAAGTCTGCAAGGAAATGGAGCCAAAAAGCTGTTTCAAGACACTTGAAAGCATCACAACAGGCTCAGCACGGTTCACAGTCAACGGTTATTGTTGAGTAACCTGATTTTTCCAAATATGTTTTTTAGATACCACCACCCGTAGCACTAAGATCCTTTTCAAACATCTTTATATAAACACCAAACTAATCAGTAACCCACAGCTAACTCAGGTACAGTATCTTATTAGCCAGCCTTACTGTAAATGCAAACAGCTGACAAAAGTCCTTGATATCGGTGAAGAACTCCAAGCATTACCTGGGAAGATTTCTGTAACGTTTGCAGCAGACTCGATCAGTCAGATATATAAATAATATGCTTAGACCATAAGATAATATGCTTACATTTCCCATGTATGGGTGTCAGAGAGGATGTAGTCCTTCACATTACATGTGACAATCCCAAAAGATGCATGTTCCTGAATGAAATGTTATTTGGCATTTTAAATATGTTAAAGGTTTAAAGCTTGTCGTGGTTTGGGTCAAATTGGTCTATTATGGATGACAGATACTCTCCCCCCACTTCCCGCTCCCTGGAGAAGAGAAGGAGAGATAAAGAGATTTACTAGTTTAGAAGGAACCAAACTACTTTAATGAAATATTAACATTAAAATGAAATAATGAAATAGGTACAAGATATACAAGACCATATCAAGATCCCAGGATGATATCACCAGTAGGCACTGGGGAAGTCCCAGACTGGACTCAAAGTATCAAAGGCAGATGGACAGACAGGGTCCTCTTTGGACATCAGCCATTGAAGAAAGAGTCTGACCCTTTGATCCCTCAACTTTTATACTGAGCATGGAGCAGATGGGATGGAATACCCGCCTTGGTCAGGTTTGGGTCACCTGTCCTGTCCACTCCTCCCCGGAAGTGGGACCCTTCTGTGCTTTTTCTGTTTCTGACCCTTCAACGGGGCAAATAACAGAACTGGCTGACCTTGGTTGCTACAGCAGTGAACATAAGCAAGAGCCTCTCTGCGTAGTGTTCCTTGGCATGAACTATAAATACTGGTCTTCTCACTCCGAGAACGAACAGTTTTTACAGAATAAGCTGTTAATTTCAGAGAGTTAGAAGAGACCCAGCTAAGAAGTAAAATTACTGAACAGAAAGTTGGTTCCATCTTACCTCAAACTGGGATACAGCTATAGCATTTCCAAAGTCCACTCATGAGCAACTTTTCAAATTCATGATTTCTAAGAAGGTAAGTTGGTGAAACTTCAAAATATTTAGTGGAATAAATTCAAGTTTTCTCAAAATCTGTGGGGAAACCTAGAGACAGGATGTATGCTACATGACAAGCGGAAGGCTATTGTATCGTAATGTGGACTATACTCTCAATAAGATCACATATAATAAGGGAAAAATATTGATAGAATTATTTAAATTAAAACATTAAGCTGGGGGAGTGGGGGAGCAGGAATGCCAGTACCTGAATTTTGCTACTTTGTAAGTACACCTGAACGTCAGAAATAGGGCTTTGATTTTCATACAATCACAGTTCAAGCATACGGACAAAAAGGTACCACCGTGCTGACGTGAAAGTCTTTCTCCACTGACCACAGAGTGCACCCTCCTGCACTGCAGCCTCAATTCACCAAACGACTCCAGTTTGTACCAAAGAGTTCTACTGAAATCATACGTCCTGAGTATTAGTTCTCATGTATTATTTTATGAGCAATTCTCTCACAGAAACCCATTGTGCTAAATCTGCATGAGAGCCTCACAGGCTTAACATCTGCAGCACTTGAGCTGTCCTACTCTAAAGAATTATCCAATACCTGTGGTGTAAGAGCTTCTAGTTGCAGTAAACTGCCTGGCTGCCCAACTCAAGGATTCTACCTTTTCTTTACAACTGACCGAGTCAAGCAATATTC
Source organism: Thinocorus orbignyianus (assembly GCA_013400375.1). Taxonomy (NCBI): domain Eukaryota; kingdom Metazoa; phylum Chordata; class Aves; order Ciconiiformes; family Thinocoridae; genus Thinocorus; species Thinocorus orbignyianus. The sequence goes on from VXBW01006801.1 coordinate 1,201,080, forward strand.
TGAGAAGTAAATAAAGCAGTAGCTGTTCACAGGGATCCAGGAAAGACAAATTACTGAAGCATGTTTGTGGTGCACAATGCACAAGTAAGGCTGATACCACGTAGAATTTGCTGAGCTGCGCCTAGGTATTTGTGTGCAATCTGTTGCACTGATGAATTAGGCTTCCCTTAGCATATAATACTCTACCCTTATATTAGATGCACAGGCATTATGGGGAAAATAGGAAAATTCTATTGAGCCTTTTGCAATTCCATATTTCACAAATGCTTCATTTTCCAGAAACGTAGGGAGGGTGAGATGCTACCAAATATGAAGCAATTATTGCAGTATTCATTGACATTTCTCTTTGAAAAGAACAAACAGATGCTTAATTTCTCACTCCTGACCTCAATACAAGTACATAACACAATATACAGTTTGAAACCTACAGTTTTAAAATGCATTTGGGGACACAGAAACGCCCAATCTTTTTACAACGCAGATTTAATCCATGTCATCATATAACCCCTTCAGTTTTGCCTGGTGACCCAGTTCTAGACCAGAAAAGCTCCTCCATTTTGATCTGCTAACACGTATGGATTTTCACTATCAAGATTTCTCTTCGCCAACAAATAAGTAATTACTTTAATGATTATTCCACTAATTGCTCAACTACTCAATAAAAAGGGAAGTAATTCCCTAATAAATAATAAACTAAGTCAATCATCATCAAAGAAATGATGGACGTACATAGGTTGGAAAAAAAAAAACAAACAATTTGTAAAAATGATACACTTATACAAATAAACTAGGAATATTTAAGAATGTGTTTCAAATTCCATATTATGTAACTCCATCTAGAAAGACCGATCTTGAAAATGCAATGCAAACTTCAGCAAAAGGGAAAATGCAATGCACACAACTCAACAGTGGGGCCCTGATATTTATTCACACTGTTGAGAGAATAAATTGCACATCAAAATGAATTGCATTGATTGAAATTTGGACAGATAAAACACACTATCGAGGCACTCAGCAGATCAGTGTACAACACGCAATCTAGAAAAGCACTAATGGCCAAGACAAAATATTTCCAACATTAAAAATACCTCCGGAAACAACTCACCAAAACCAAACAAACCAAAAACCCAAATCCAAAACCAAATTAAAAGCCCTTACCTTTTTCTTGTGTGTGATAAGCTAATTTTCTTTTCCCCCACTGAACACAAGTGAGGAACCTGAAAGAAAGAATTAAAAACAGAACTTACAATAACATTCCATGGGGAACTACTGTAACAATTGTTTCGCTGGAGTTTAAAGGACTGTTTTTGTTTGGGGTTTTTTTGCCAAGTCATTATGTAAGTACTCTATCAACATTGCAATTATATGTTTTAGATGAAGTGGACAAATTTCAAGACACCAATAGCACTGACCATAATCACATTGAGTTTCTGACTGATTACATTAAGGAAAACCTATAAAATGCAGATCTACTGATCAACATGAAGTTTAGTTTAAACTCACCCTACTCTGACGGAATATGCATACGACTGGCAAATAAAATTATAAGTATGAAAAGAACATGCAATAATAATTCATTCAGCAGGTAAGAAAGTTCCTTATTTAACATTACATTATAGAATAATACCTTGCATAAATGGCTTGTGACCTACAACAACCCAACTATTTTAGTTTATAAAAATATATACACCTTTATTTTCAAGTCAAAATAGAACATAAAAAGGAATACTGAAATTTTTATAAAAGCATATTATTGACCAGGTATAGCAAAGCAAAAGACACAAAACAGAAATGATGATTTTTGAAGAACTGTGGGCCTTCCTGGCTTTGAACATATTTCTATCAAAAGGATTTGCTGACATAATTTTAAAAAGGGGTTTATGCCAGTAGATACTTGTGCTTCTTTGATAAATACAAAATTGCACAAATGCTGAAAGAAAACATCCCAGATGAAAAAGAGAAAACAATTAAAGACCATACAGACAAAAAAAAAAAAACCAAAAAAAAAAAAACAGAAGTGGAGAAGATGGAATATAAGCTTACACAGACAGTCTGGAAATCAATGTCATATTTTATTCTCAATGCCTTTTCTAAAATTTATTCCTTCAAATTAAAAGAAAAAAAAATCCTCAAGTAGCCCATGTTGATTTAAGATGCAGTTTTACCATCTGTAGTCTTAAATCCTTTCTTCGGTGTAATACACCCATGAAAAAACATCCAGACAAAACAACTCCTTCTCCCAATTATATCCATCAATAAAACTAGAGCTGTATTTTCAAGGATTATATTTCTAAGTCTAATTGCCCAGTTAATGCATACACAACATCTGCATTTCACTAGACTTTCAGAAATCACTATAATACTAGAAACTTTGCCCTCTGAGAAATGTAATTCAGTTTTCAGAGATGTCTGAATGTCTAATAGATAATATAATTCATGGTTTACTATCAAAAACTGTTTATGAGGACAATATGGTATAGAGCATTAGCACACCCAACCACCAGTTACAGAGCTGGCAAGTTCTTTTATTCACAGGGTGGCGGCAGGAGAAAGGGGACAGCAATGTTGGTAAAACCTTGGGAGAAGGCTCCGGGAGAATTGTGTGGTCTTCTCTTTTATTACATGACATTGACTGTTAAATTTTCAGAGTGCAGGATTATTACAGCCTGGCTGCCACAACCAAACTAGAATTCTTGGAAAGGTGGTTCCTTGTACCACAGACTGCTATAACATAAACTGAAGAGGTCTCATACACTGGGACAGGGAAACCTGGTGTTGGCTACGCCCAGATGTAGAACGGGTAAGAGCAATCAAATAGTGATTGCAGTTTTGGTAAACTGCAAAAGTGGAAAAAAAAAGGAAAGCGGAAGAACACTATCAGGAACGCTGCTCTGAGACAATGATTTTAAAGAGTTCTCTTCCTCCTAACTTCCCTCTCTCCTCTTAATGTATTAGGTCAGACATAGACCGTAGAGCGGCCTGCACTTGTGCAGCTGCTTCTCTCACTGTCAGGCCCATGACAGGTTTCTCTACTGCAGAGACGACGGCTTTTGAAGTCCCAACTTCCACCTAGGAATTCCGCTAAACTCAAAGCCTGACTGATTTCCTCCTCTGTGACATACTTAAGAGTATCAGCATAGAATATTCACATGTTCAAAGCATTAGTGTCTGTGAATACACCATTCCAACTAAAGGCCTAAAGTTTTACTTTATCATCAGCTGCAAATCCTTGTGCTCTCCTTGAAATTTTCCTGAAAAAAAGCCACTAAATCCAGAGTTCTGTCTGATTTTGGGTTTGTGAGTTAAGTTTTTGCTTACATGGACAACTCAAGAATTCAAAATGGATTACAGAAAAGAAGATGAGTAACTATAGTCAGTACTTTATTTTTGATAATTTTCGGCAAGTTCTAAGATTACAAAATAAATAAGAGCACTTCTGTACATCTGACAGAGGCAGTTATACAACTATTAGGCATGAGATTTTAACTTTCTGGTTGGCACATTGTAAATAGAGATTTGAATCAAGATCTGAAAGTTAGATAGGATTCTCTCAATTTCCTGTATTTGGGAATAGGATACTATAAAATTTAATTTTTTCCCCACTCCAAATTGTTCTTTGAAAATTGTTTCTCATTCCCCTTCCAGCCAGGTGCTGCCCTTTGCCCTTCCCTTTCTCCTCTCTTTATAGCTGTCTCTAAGCACTTGCTCAGCTACAGCACCTCTGGGAACGACTCACGAATCCCTGTCCGTTGCCAACTTCCCATCCTTCTATCCCAACTGAGGATTCACTGCATCTCCTTCCTATCTGCTTGAGAACATTTGGATGCCCCCCTTTTCTCAATGTGGCAAACCCACAGGCTCTTAATGTCTCCATACAGGATTCTACCATCACCTCTTTAAAATGTCTGAAAACACGACCAGATTTCCCATCCTTGCAGCCTGCAACTGGCAAGTGCTGTTATGGTTTCTATCCACACGCAATAATACAGAAGTATTGCTGTTATTCTCCAACAAATAAAGGTTTTCAACACAAACAAGGAGTTTTTTACATTAGATATATAGACAGTATTCTCGAAACTAGTTAGCTTTTTTATCTTTTGTTTCCTAAGGTGGCAATTTCGGACTGCATGGCATTTTCAGCAATCCTACCAGCCCACAGCAACACAATTCATTAACGGGTTCATCTCCATTTGTAAAATTCTAAGGCAATTAAATAGGAATTCATGCTTCTCCAGAGAGGCTTCTCCAGTTAAAAATAAAATAGAAGTTAGACAGTGACTGGCATTATTTATATCAACAATTCTACTGGAATGATAATACAGCAGCTTTCACATGCAAATATACATACATATAAATTATTTAGGAGGGATTAAAATAAGGAGCTTAATACATGTCTTTGCTTCTACTCAATCTTTTCATTTGCTTGAGAATCTTATGAAAGATGCCTCTCAAAGCAATTCTTTTGGACTGTGAAGAAATGTCAATACATTACACTGAAAATATTCTTGCCACGTATGAGAGAAATAGCAAGTCGTTATAAAGATATAAATAGCTTCTTATAAAAAAGTTTACTCAAATCAGCATTCAATGACACACCAAATAAAAATTTTAAAAAGCAAATATATTTGTTTAAATGTGTAAATATCACTGAGATACTAAAACTTTCAACAGGGGATAGGATCATTTCCACAAGATTTATCATTCAAATATTAAACTCACAAACAGATTTGAATCTATGGTAATGATGGCTCTTAGCATACTAAAAATAACAGAGCACCAGCATAATGGGCCAGGTCCCACTGCTGGTTGTCTTAGTGCTAGAATGCTTCCTAGAAAGGGTTAAACAAACAAAAATAAGGTCATTTCTGGAAACTTTAGATTTTTGTTTCCCGTGCAGTATTTATTAACTGTGGGAATATTGGAAAAACCTTAGTTTACATTGACTTTTCACAAATACTTTCTCCCTGTCTCATGCCCTTTAGTAACTGTAACATGAAGCTACATAAAAACAAACAGTAAATCTGAGTTCAGACGCTAATATTTCATTATATGAAAAACATTAGAGATTAACATGCCACACTATATCATGACAGAATGCAACACAGTATTTCTAAAAATAGTGAGACGCACATCTGAGTTTCTCTCCCCTTCCCTGTTCATGCTAAATGCTCTGGGTTTTGTTGCATTGTCAATAACCATGTAATTGTACAGTCTTTCAAAATTTTCTTTTAGGATTTTTGATCCTGATAGTCATGTAATCAATATTGAATTAGCATAGACACTGAAGTGAAATTTCCATTCCACAAGACTAGAAAGTAAAACTTGACTGAACTCTAAAAAAAAGTCTACAGAGAAGGAGCAAATAAAACAGATGCTAGTTTAAAAAAGAAAATTCTCATCACTTCAAGACAGTAACGATTTTTAACACTTCAGACAGGCAACAGTGTGATCGGTAGTGTGATTTTTAGTTGTATCTGTAAAGTTAACATCTTATTAATTAGCACTCCTTTTGAGGTCAACGTTTTGCCTGTTGTTACGTGGTGTCCATATGTTTGGATGGGTTGTTTATATAAAATTCTACAGTTTCTGCAGTGTTTGGGTGGGCTGAGAGAGTGCTGGCATTTGTGCCATCAAAAATAGAAATGCTTTTTTCCTTCATGTTAAAATCATGTTAAAATTTAATGACTTGCATTTGTAAGGTTATAGAAGAAAAACTGTACCAAACAACTGACTGACAGAATTTAAATGTCCTGTGAGATTTTGTAATTCTATTTCAAAAGGTTTACACGCAAGCAGGCTTCTCCTTAGGAAAGAAAATATACAATCTTAAAAATCTGACTTGTTCCTGATCTGCTTATAAACTTCCGATGTTCTCACAATGTTTCTCTTTTTTCTATTTAAACTCCAAGTAGCTTTAAAAGCACTGTTATAAAATCACCCATGTCATCTTTGGAAAGATGAGTATTGTATCTTACCCCTCATACTGGAATAGTAATAGAATATGGTGGCAAGAGTTAGAATCCACATCTGTTCTTTGAAAGGAAATGTAACCAAAAAGGAATTCAATCTGAATGTTAACTTCCTACATCAAAGCGGTTATTGTTGTGTGTTAAATATACTAACTTGACCCTTTCTTTCTTTCTTTCTCAGTTCACTACCCTACACTCCGTATACAGACTAGAACACCCTCTTTATGCCCTAAATATCTCTATAAGTCCTAAGACTTGCCATGGCCAAATGTCAAACTTTAGAGGTCAGGTTTCTCAGCATTTTGTTCTGGGGAATCCAAACGCACCCACTGCTCACAAACCTGGAACAAAGTGCTGAAACAAATTTCAGCACAAACAAGGGGTAAACAGTACTTCATTTAAAAATCCTAAACAATCTGTCTTCATCTCCTCCCTGACTAAAATAAGCAAAATAATTGCTTAACCCCCATTTATACACACAGCAATACTAACATATGAGCATTTTCCTAAACAGTAAGTGTTTTTTTCAAAGCATCCCTTTTGTTTTCAGAGGTGTTTCTTGTATTTTAATTGGGAGTACAGTATAGTCAATATCCAATTTAAGTTGCTGAAATTGCACAATATGTTTGTTTTATTTCCAGTCATAAACACAAGGATCTCAAGTGATAAATGAAAATGTTCCAGGGGACAGCAATGTGACCCTCTCATTTTTTCACCTTTATTTAATTTGTAAATTTTGAGCTCTTAGAAGAGTTTACAATGCTCCCTGGATTATTTTTGTTCGTGGAAAAAAAGGCCAACTATGCTGAAATAAGCCTGTATTAATTAATTGTTTTACTCATGCACCTCTGCCAGTGTTTTAATTTTTCATAGTCCCTCCACATCAAGTTTGAACTTCACCCTACCACAGACATTTTTACTTACTGAACCCTTTTTTGATGGATCATTACATAATAGGAGGTTAGGTTCAGCTTGCTCATAAAACCTGAAAACCAGTTATTTTATACAAAATATCTCCATTCCAATACAATAGAGAAGGTCAGCCTATACCCCGGGTGGAACCATACCCGTGAAGCCAGGACTCAGCCAGCAGCAGAGCCTGGGGCAGCACAGCTCCCGAGCAGATCCCAACCAGCTCCACACACAAACCTTCACCCCTGAGCCAGCAGCTCCGGCAGCGGCTGAGCATCACCAAGGTCCCAGCAACCTGCACCAAGCAAAATAACTGTGCACCCCCCTGCTCGGTCTACATATATGTGAATTTATGTGAATTCACTATGTGAACTGATAACTTCACATTCTGTTATTATTATTAGTTTGCTATATTTAGTTAGCCCTGATCATCAACATTTCACACTAAGCCTTTTTTAATTAAGAAACCTAAAGTTACCTCTGCCAGCAGTGCCTTCCGCTTTGGATTTGTGTGCCTTCCTTTTTTCCTGAAGTAACTTCCTTCAGTTACTATCCACTTCTATAATATATTCAAAATAGCAAATCTCAGAATCTCCTCCCAAAAACATGATTTATTTTTTTAAGGGATTCCAGATCCCCTTTCCTCACTAGGATAAAGCCAAAACTTTATTTTTTTTTATTAAATATAACAGAATTCTGTCGCTCACTTTTCACTTTGCTTTCCAGGATTCCAGTGGAAAAGGCATGAATTTATGAAAAGGATGAGGACTGAATCTCTATAGTAATACTTTTTTTTTTTTTTAATACAAATAAGGTAAACATGAATAACAAGTTGGGGGAAAAAAAGCTCATTCCACAGTAAGGAACAGCAGGTCTGTGTACCTTTTAGCCTCAATCTGACTAAGTTAATGCCAGCACTTAGCATCACTGGTACTGAGCATGCTGGCATTTCTTTCCCTCTGGCTAGAATCAGTTCTGGACCTGATAAACTACTGTTTCATTTGTATCAAAATCAGCAGATTTTGGACAAAATTTATTGGGGTCCCTTCCCCCAGTCTGTATTTTTTTAAACAAAAATTATGTTGACAGAAAATACACAATTAGATCTCCCATGAAATGGATCTTTTTCCTAGAAAAGATGAAAAAATGTTTCAAGTTCTCAATGATTTCAACATTTCATGCTGAAATCACTTAGAAACTTCATATCCACCCCAATTTCCTTAAAAATATGAATTTCCTATAAAATAAAACTTTCTATAAAGATGAATTAAAGTAGCAATCTAAATTTTACTGGGGGAGTGGGGGCGCAGAAAGAAAGGCACCACAGTGACACAAAGAAAGTTTGCCTGGTTTTGCTTCTTCAAGGGTCTCTGAGCTTACAGCGAAAGTAAACTGTTTATATTCTAAATCCCCGTGGTAACTGAAAGGGAGAAAAAAGCTTGGTTGCTTTTGTCACTGGAAAAACCAGCTTGGGAACCATTTGTGGTTTCATATGAGTGCTTCTGGCGCCAAAGTGGTAGATGGAAATTCCCAGCAGTGTTCCTTAAAGACCTGGCTCCAGGTCTCCAAGTCATCTGCAGGTAAAAGCAGCCAATATATTAATATTTGAGCAGTCACTGGCTATTTTCACGGAATAAGAACAGATCTCTCATCTGGGGTTATCTGTGTCATTTCATACAATTATTAGTAAGCTTCTAATTGCATAATCTATCTGCTGGGGAAGGAGAAGCCAAAGGGAAGAGGACACATTTGTTACGCAAACCCAGCTCTTTGTTACCAAGACCAAGCAAAGGAGTACATGCATCTTAACAGTAAGTTTTCAGAAAGTCTATTTGCAGAAAATCGATTCATGACCAAGCCAACCTCCACAAACAATCTATACCTTATTTGTGTTACTGTAGGACAGAAAGGCCATAGTGCTAAGTCAAAACAGTTCCCTATCATAAACACTCTTCAAACCCAGATGTTGTTTCCAAAAGCAGAAGAGAAGGGAGCAATCTGAAAGCCAGGAGACAGGACGGGAGCCAGAACACCAGCCAAGATGGTTTTATCACCCACTGTCACAGAGGAAGATAATAGCTGGATACAAGAAGGATGCTTTGGACGTATGCATAAACTGATTATACAAATCAGTAATCAAACTTTCACGTGTAGGAAACCAGTAAAATCTATGCAATACTTTATGTCTCATAAATACAGGAAACCTGAATGAGGAGCTAGACCAGATGACATCCACAGGTTCTTTTCAAAGTCCGTTACTCTTCAATTCTACATGAGTAGTTTCATAACAGCCTGTTCCCAGGCACTGTCCTTCATACTTTCCAACATTTAGTGGACATTTGATTTTAGAAGTTGGAACATGTTTCAGTTTTAAACTCTGGTAGTAAACAAACAAAAAATACTCCAATGAAAATTCTTCTCAAGTATTTTACTTTCGTCCAAGAATTTCCATATTGCATTTTTCTACAGCTCTCCTACGCAATAAAACAAACTGGTCTGCTGATTAGAAATCAAACTTGAGAGACAAAATTATTCTTATTGTCAAAAAGATGATTTCTCCAAGAGAACAAGGGGAAAAGGGAAAACATGCAGAAGACTTCATTTCTCACCTAGCTGATTACAACAACCGTCACAAGCATCTGAAATAAATGGTGTGAACTCGGAATCTAATACAAATACTTGCTAACAAAATCGTGAAAAGTCAATGGAGACCTTTTGGGGATTTCTCCTGTTAACAGATCCTGCCAACAGTCAGATGTATGCTTAATTCATTTCCTGCTCCATGAAAAATGATCTGTTGGGCTTTCTAGGATGATGGAAGTGTTCGTTACCATGTACATCTAGTTTTAACTATTCCAGTTAACCCTCTTCCCGAACTTACAAGGTTTCCAGCTGACAGTTCTATTATATGAAGAACAGAAACATCAGCTGTGGGTGACTTTGAATGATGCTGCTGTTCAGTGCCCTCAAGAAATCACATGTGTAAGACTCAGGTGGCCAGATTTGTAATATAAATGGAGCCAGGCGTCAAGCTGCTCTTTTCAGTAATGAGACACTCATTTGTCCTCAAAAGAACTAGAAAAATTGGATAGATACAAACCCAGATTCATTACCAAGATCACAGACTCCCAGCTGTTTGGAGTTGACAGCAAGGCTAATATCTTCAACACCTGCAAGAGAAGCATCTTGAATTTGCCAATGAGAGTTAAACATTAAGACATATTTTAAATGGTGATAGGTAGCCTCAGCTTAATGAAATAGCAAATGAGATGCTCCTTATGGATAACCTTACAAAGCCATTGCAAACCTTGTTATCTAATACAGTTGACACACTTTGCATACCTTAAGATATTCTATAGAAGAGCAAAGTATAAAATGAGTTGTAAATTCTACTGTACTGGAAAGTGTAGAATTGTACATAAAGCACAACATGATTTCAGGAAAAATGGTCATTCCCATTTTTCTTTCAAAACCTGCAATCTGCAGAGCCTGAGCTGAGGCTAACTCCTCCACTGACCTCTCTCCAGCTTTGCCTTCCTGCCCCAGAAGTTCTGGTTCCTAGAAAGGACCCCTTCCATTTTCCAAGCCTTGAATTTTGGTCCGATTCTCAACTGCCCTCAGGCTCTTTGCTTTTTTCAGGCATCTGACAGTCAAGTTGCAAGCTTCTTTGCAGTCTGTGCATTCCACCTCCCCAGACACACACAGATGCTTCAAATCTCAGAACATAAGAGCCAAGATACGGTAAAAAGGAATCTTCCTTCTGGTGTTCACCCACTCAATCTCTTACTTAGAACATATAAAATACAGCACTTGCATATTAAACAAATTTAGTGAGACTACCATCTGTTGGTACACGTACTTTGGGTGCAATGCTGAGGACCAAAGATAGGTGCCTGAGGATGCATTTTCCCATGATAACGTCATCCAGCTACATCTGTCTGCTGAACAGGAGAGCTCTGCTCCCACGCACAGCTTCATCCACCTGCAGCTGGGGGGTGTCCTGCTCCCTGCCTGCCATGGAACCTAAAGATCAGCTGGCTGCAGGGCAGGTTGGTTTACCCAGATAATCTGACAGAAAATTTTGGGGGTTTTGAAGAGGTGGGCTTATCTGGTGAAATGATCTGACTCTGAAACTCTTGAATCACTGCACATTGGTGGGAAGACCAAGCACAGGCCTAGGATTACATATTTCTGCAACAACAATATTTCAAGTGACAACAGGCACTTCCAAAGACTCCCTTGGAGCATTTCAGAAGGAAGTTGACAACACCTGAAGATCTTTTCAGCTATTCAGAACAGTCTGACAGGAGGAAACCCTCTGTCAGGGCTGTGATTCATCCCATTTTGATCAAATACACATCCCTCAGGAAATGCTTATTTCTCTTCATTGACCAGAAGTATGAGATTCTTAACTCACCTCCTCACATTCATATTCTGAATGTCTAAAAGTAGGTAGGATGGATCTCCCACTTAAGATATTCAACCAAATTTAAACAAGCTGACCAAGTGTAGTAATTTCCAGTATAGAGACCTACCTAAAGGGGAAGATGGACAGAAGCAGTAAAGCATTCCCAGCTTCCTTTCCTTCTACTTGTGTACTGCTTCAAGATCAAACAGAATACCATTTCTAATGCTACAACAACAGGACTACTTCATAAAAATACACAGCAAGAGCTGAATATCTAATTGTGTAATAGTTCAACAAAAATTAAACCCAAACCGTTAGGTACTGCTATCTATAAATACTACTAAGCTGCCATGCAACAGCTCTGAGTAAAAACCTCCAAACAGGCCTAATTTAGAGACAACAATCAATATTGTCTTCTTAGTCAAACATCCGCTACTGCAGCATTGCTGATTCCAATAACCATGGGCATGGAACCAAATTACTAAGATTTTGATTTCCAACAGCACAACCACAGTCTTTGTTTAAGAGTGCCAGTCTTTGTTAGAGGAGTGCCCAGGGGTGACGGCTATGGAATAACAGGTGCTGTGTTGAACCACCACAGAGATGCTGCTCAAGTGCAATACACTGCAGGTGAAGCCTACGCCAGTACCAGAAAGCACACGGAGTGTATGAGTGTAGAGGCTGTTTGACACTCCGACAAGCTTCAGTTGTTCAAAAGCAATAGTAAAGTCAGTAAATTAATTTTTAATATTCTGCTGTACTGCACAAGCATTCATAGGCAATGTATTACGTTAGATTTATGCTTTCTGAAATGCAGTAATAAATACGGTATTTTTAAAAATACTGAACTAATACACGGAGCACTAGCTCTGTTCCGTGTTACTGACAACAATACACAGTGAAACAGGAATTGTTTTTAAAAAAAACAATCTCATGAACTAAATGTACGCCATTTCCATTGCAAATGTCAAGTACTAATTTTTTGAGACCTTAAACTGGACACAACGCTGAAGTGTTTGCATAGTAAACCAAGTGGAACAGGTTGCCCCGTCCCTGGAAGTGTTTAAGGCCAGGTTGGATGGGGCTTTGACTAACCTGCTCTAGGGAGAGGTGTCCCTGTCCAGGGCAGGGGGGTTGGAACTTGATGATCTTTAAGGTCCTTGATGATCTTTAAGGTCCCTTCCAACTCTAACCATTCTATGATTCTAAGTGTGTCACTTAAAGCTTGAGGGCTAAGAAAAGAAGGTATGTGTACCATAAACACCAGTAAGTGAGGACTGCTCAAACAACTGATCTTTTCTTGGATCTGTTAACACCCAAAAGCTGCTAGTACCACCAGCTAAAACTTGATCTGCAGCGCTATTCAGCAGTTTGAGAAATTTGGCTTTAAAACTGGAATTCAGCTGTATTCAAGAACCCCAGCTGTCTCCACATACTCTGTAGAAGATATCATGTTAATAGATATTAGGAAGAAGTTCTTAGATATTAGGAAGAAGTTCTTTCCTGTGAGGGTGGTGAGGCACTGGAACAGGTTGCCCAGGGAAGTTGTTGATGCCCCATCCCTGGAAGTGTTTAAGGCCAGGCTGGATGGGGCTTTGAGCAACCTGCTCTAGGGAGAGGTGTCCCTGCCCATGGCAGGGGGGTTGGAACTTGATGATCTCTAAGGTCCCTTCCAACTCCAACCATTCAACAAAAGCGCCACGTGGACTGTTTGAAAGGTAAAAATGCAGTATGTAATTCAGGTTTAATAGATACTAAAACACTTCTTCGCAAGAGAGCCTGAATAATCGATCATATATGGTAACAAGTTATATTTCTGTATTTGAAAATTGCACAGAACTCCTACAGGAGGGAAAAGTGGGACTGCTTATTTCATCTGCTCAATAATAATGAACAGTTGTATCTTGGATATGCAAAACATTAATAAGCAATGAGTAACTAGTTAATTTTTTAACCAACCCTGCAGCAGTTTACGGCAACTCTTTGATGGCACTAAGACACAGATGTCATAAACCACAAAGCTAAACGTACAGAGATGTGCTTTTCTTTCCCCACCCATGTTGCAGTTCAGGACAGTCAAACAGCCTGGATCCTGTGAACAAAGTTTTCTGCAGCCCTCCGACATGACAATCCTCTTCCACCCAGCATTATGAATAAGCTACTCACTTTCAAAACTACTTAAATGTGAAATCTAACAGCTGTTCTGTTTACTGCTCCATTCCAATGATCAATGAACTTTGGACATGTCAGTTACAGAAACATAATTCATCAAGAATTAAAAAAGATGCTGCTAAACACTGTAGGTTTTACACAGTGTATTTGGAGCTAGGCACTAACAACCAGATCTGTTCAATAACTTTGGCCACATTTGTTATATTGAATTAAATTATTTATTTCAACAGCTTCTGGAAATTAACACAGCTCCACACAATAATAACAGCCTACAATTTCATATGACTCAAAAGAGAAAGAGAGGCAGAACCAACTTTCTGTAGGTAGCTTCCAGTACCAAAATCAGAGTTTCCAGTGAAAAACCCATCTCCTTTTCTGGTTTGAAGGTGAGGAGTTGGAAGGAATGAAGCTACAGGTTCTTCTCTTACAGAAAGCTGTTTGGAGAGTTTATTCCATAAATTACATGGCAGAGACTTCCAATCTCAACAAACTACTAGTAAAAAGAGGAGTTTAAGGCACTGAAAATGAAGACAAATGAAAAGTAAAAGATGGCAGAATAGAAAAGACTTTCCCCTGAGGATCACTACAAGTTAGTAAATATTCATAAAGGATGTGCTATTCCTAGTCCCAACCTTTTTTCCCCTCTTAATGTCACTTCGATTACAGAAAAATTTCTGTAAAGCCAGATTGCAAAATTCAGAACTCCTAGCTCTAACCCCTTCAAAAACTATTACCAATGAACTTAATTTCTCTCTGATCAAAGGACTGCTTCCAACGGCCTGAGCATACAGGTGGCTACCTGTCAACACTGAGACCTAAAGAACACATGATACGTATTGAGGAAGTTTCACAACTGTAATCAGTGTGTTATGGACTCCAATCAATGACAAACATACACAGCTTACTGTAATTACAAGTAAGCAGTTATCACATGACACATGGTTGTGGTTTAGCCTCGGTGGCAACAAAAGCGCCACGTGGCACCCGTTGGCTCTGCCCCCCAGTGGTGTGGAGAGGACGAGAAAGAAAAGGCAGACTCGTGGGTTGAGATAAAAACTGTTTACCAGAGCAGCAGGTATTGCAGGGAAACAGTAACACAGACAGAGGAGACAAACTGACCGCGCACCGCGCCGCCCCGACCACCACCGATGCCGCTGACATGCACCCCGGTGCCGCCCACCTGTATATACGCCTATGCCATGACGTCACCATGCCCACTTCCGGTTGTGGCCCCTCCCCTCTCCGGCTCACATCCTGCTGCCCCTGGGCCTGGCACACATGGGGTGGAATAGCTGTGCCGGATAGAGATAGGGGAGAATCAACCCCGTCCCTGCTGGAAACCAGGACACACATATACAAAGACCAAGTCTAGGAATTAAAGTCTAATTGGAAATACCAATAAGTAAGTATTTTTTCAGACTTATGAACTTGAGCATTCATTATTTAGATGTAGTGTTTTTTTCAAGTACTGAAAACAAGCACTGATATACAGCAATAACACACTGAACTGCTGCTTATATAGTTCTCGAGCTGCACTCCCCTTCTACAAAAGGAGCACTGACAAGATTGTGAAGTCAAGCAGTTGAAAGTGTGAGACTCATGATTTTACAAGCAATCAGGAGAGAGCTACCCTATGCATGATAACCATCGAACTGAGCATCTCACAAATTCTATGGAAATGTAGCAGGTGATGATTTGATTAATGATGTCAAGATAGATTTGAGTTTGGCTGTCTGAGTTTACACTGACACACTCTATTGCCAAGGAATAAAAAAATAAGTTGGAAATACAGAATATGTTAGAAAACACTTCATTCAGTTTTTAGTTTTGTGCTGAAACTAATAACATCGGCACTTGGAAAAGTTGCTTTAAGTGATTTTTTAATCCACTATATACTACATGACTAGGAAATAAAATCTGCACTAGATCCTCTACAGTCTGTCCAACTAGAGCTGGGTTGCAGAGAAAGTTCTCAGACAACCAGAATCAAGATGCCTTAATTATCTGCCTCAGCCATCAAACAGTTCATAGCTGGTAGAAACTCTATTATTTGACTCTAGAACTACTTTAGAACTGGAGATTTCAGGAGTTCATACACATGAAAGATGATGTCTGATAAGAAAATCAACTTAGTCATTAAAAGATGCAAATGAGAAGTCAGTGACAGCTGCTTCTGTTGATATCCCATGTGAATGATTTTTTTATTTCAGTTCATAAATTCAACAGAGAGGTCTGAACGGGGGTGAGAAATCTTTTTACAGCAGGAGATTAATATTGAAACATTTAACCATTAAATCACATCATTAGGGAAAATAATTAGCCACTTCACACAGACAAGACAAGCTACATATCAAAAGGCAGTTTATAAAATATTTTAAAGTATTTTGTTTGAATGAATGGGATGTATCAGAAAAAAGACTACAATCATTTTATTTTCATGCTTCGGAAGAGTTTAAAAGGACCATAAAATAAGGCTTCATCGGGGCCTACGCAGATTTCAAAAGAGGATTTATCTTCGCTTAATCCAGTAAAAACAGTCTGTTAAATGTCACTAATGAATGGTCTTCTGGAAAGACTGGAGGGTTCAACCAGGGGGCATAATCTACTACTTTGCATGTAGATTTATCTTTCAACTAAGCAAATTTGGTTCTAAATATTCAAGGAATGTTAACACAGAGATACAATCAAACAAAGCAAGTAGTGAACAGGGCAGACAGCGACAATCACATAACAAAGCTCTGCCTAGAGAAAGGTAAAATTTAAGCAGATCAGGGCAATATTCTGACATACGTGACTGGACCACGAAGTAGTTCGAATTCTTGCTTGACATAGTGTTATACCAGGCACCACAGTCTCCTTTCCCCATGTTACCAACTTTTAATACACTTGTTACTCAAGTCTTACATGTCATACGAGGGGATAAATGCCCTAAATGGTATACCACGTACAGCAAAGTCACAAGAGGCATGTACACCAAAAGAACTGAACAATTCCTATTTAGAAGTTGTGGCATGTATCAAGCTTGAACTGTGCATAACAGATTCCAGTTCTAAATCAACACAGAAAATTAATATATCCCCCCTTACTTCCCCCCCAATTTCGAACTTATCTGCCTTCAAGAATAGAGGAAACTCACAAAAAAATCCCTGCAACGGTCTAAGGCTTTCAATATTCAAGCATTTTTCTCAGTATTTGTAAACAATAAAAAAGAAGGGCAACACAACTTCCTCCTTAAACTTGCTCATCCATTTATCTTAATTGCAAAACCTTTCATTTAATTTTTTTGTTATTTTTGTGCACTGTAAAATCTTGTATCTTGGCTCCCCATAACGTATTTAGCCACAATTCTATGTTGCCACACAACCAGCATCATCATGCCTACCATTTTGTTAAGCTATAACGAAAAATCAGGCCTGCTTGTAGGAAATCATTCATCTTTATCCCTAAAATTGCATTTGGATGTCATTCCAAAAAATTTCTGTGCAACATTAAAGATACTGCAATAGCACAGTAACGGGGAAATTACTTTTCTTCTTAATGCCTCATTACTGCTAGTATTGTATATCTGCATCTGATACAAAAGGTATCTCAAGGGTAGTTTTAGGAACACAAATGATAAATAATTTTGCTCTCATTTATCTAACAAGAAACACATAGAGATTTCTGTATTCATAAGCCATTAAAAGTATTATCCAATGCCATATTCTTTGATTGCTTCATGATAAGATGGAAGTTATTATAAATGTCCAGAAACCTCCATCAGCAACAGCAGTAATAATCGGCTACCCTAAGTGTTGCAGCAGCTACTTCACTTATCACAAGCCAAGGCCTTCTAAAGGTGAATGAAATCACTTAAGTTTCATTAAATGCACCAAACATTACCTTTGTTTAATACTTCCTAAAGCACTAAAAGAAATAACAAAGCCTTGGAAACTAATTGTGTATCAGTAGAAATAATGTTGTAAATGAGAAGATCTGAGATTTAATCTTGATTTTCATACCACACTTCCCTGGTTTCAGCATGAGAACTGATTACCCCAATACACTGCTTATGATCTTCGTGTGTAAGGTTGAGGAGTGGAAAAAAATCCAAATGCTTACTCCATTCCACTACTTTTACATCCTATTCCGCTAAATACATAAAGATGACAGACACAGTCTTCAGTCTGTGTTTGAGCAATCCAGCTTTGAGAGCGCAGTTACACCACGCAGACACACACTACACCTTCTTTTATGGCTGCTCTGCAGTGCTCTGGTGATAGAAACATAACGGGACTTAACATCTATCCTTCATACTCCAAGCACTGGTGGTTGGCAGATCTCAAATAAAACAGTCCAGTTTACATTTTTTAGAACTCATTTAACACTGGTAAAAACACTCTGCAGTGACAAGTTCATTAAGTAAAGCTTGAAAGACAAAGATTTGAAACTAATATCACAGCTTCTTTTAAACCACAGAGTTTAGGAAATCTGGACATGTCCAGAAATCCTTCCAGGAGAGGTAGTCCATTTTTGCATATCACAGTCCTTCACCTGTATCAGATGTCCAGAACCAATATTTGCCTCGAAACACACAAAAATAGAATAATTTCTTTAGATACTTTCCTACTCATGAATTCAACTGGCACTAAGAGGAGAGGCTCTATCAATACCGCTCCTAAACTGAGCAGCTCAAGTGGTTGACTAAAATGATGTGGGTTCAATATGGAATTCCCCACTCCATAATGATTATTTTCCAAAATAGTATAAGCAAAGTATTTATATGGTATACCAGGCTTCATTCACGTCGTGTTTTCAGATCTATCTGGAATTTTCTATATTAGAAACTACAACAGCACAGTCTGCCCTTGTAATGACACTGGTCGGTACATACTGGAAGATGCGCTCTGCTTTATCTCCTCTCATTTAGCAAAGGTGGTTTTATTTATTTAGGGATTTAATTAAAAAAATAAAATTAAGGGGGAGTAATTACTACCTTTAGATAGTATTCTCATTTGGATGGCTGTATACCACCCCTTTGAGGTAAGAGACACAAGCTGTAGTATTCTCCAGTATATAGCAAGGACTGCATGGAAGCATTACAGGTGCTGTAATCCTTAGTGCTAAAAGATCTTATGTGTCAGTAGAACTTAAAATACCCCCATATTAATATAAAATGGACTTTTGCCAATTCAAAAGCCACAATAAATATTTAGGGGAAAAAAAAAACAAACGTACTACAGCTACATATTTCTTGTGCTGTCTGGTCTTTTGACCTCTGTCGAGGTATGATGTATCCAGCTGAAACTCCAACCTATTTCATCCCATTAAGACAGAGCTGCACAAACAGCCAGACAAGCACACCAGAACAAGCAAGTTGCTTAGAAAACTATAAAGAAAATTGTCCTGATTTGAGGTAAAACAGAACCAACTTTCTGTTGAGTAATTTTACTTCTTAGCTAGGCCTTTTCTAACTCTCTGAAATTAACAGTATATTGTACGAAAAACTGTTCATTCTCTGAGTGCGAAGACCAATATTTATACTTCATGCCAAGAAACGGTATGCAGAGAGTCTCTTGCTTATACTTTATTGCTATAACAACCAAGGTCAGCCAATTTCATTATTTGCTCCGCTGCAGGGGAAAAGTGTAGAAGGGTCCCACCCGCATGGAAGAGTGGGCAGGACAGGTGACCCAAACCTGACCAAGGTGGGTATTCCATCCCATCTGCACCATGCTCAGTATCAAAGCTGAGGGATCAAAAGATCAGCCCTCTTTCTTTAACAGCCAACATCCAAGGAGGACCCTGGCTGTTCATCTGCCTTTGATCCCAATCCGTATGTTCTTGAATCCATATCTGGAATCCAGTTCCCATCCATGC
The DNA here is from genome assembly GCA_013400375.1 of Thinocorus orbignyianus. NCBI lineage: Eukaryota > Metazoa > Chordata > Aves > Ciconiiformes > Thinocoridae > Thinocorus > Thinocorus orbignyianus. The sequence continues at coordinate 1,220,400 of VXBW01006801.1, forward strand.
TGAGTTCCATCTGGGACTTCCCCAGTGCCTGTTTGTAACATCATCCTGGGAGCTTGATACATTTTTTTATATACTATATCTATTTTCATTATTTTTTTATTTATTATTAATATTTCATTAGTTTAGTTCCTTCTAAACTCGTCTCTTACCTCTTCTGCTCAGAGTGAGATGTGGGGGGAGAATATTTGTCACCATTAAATGGCCAATTTGGCCTAAACCAGGACAGACATTTAAATCAGATAAGAATACAATGTTGAGTTGCAAATTTAGGATCCAGCCTCAGCTAAAACATATTTTAGTGGAATGTCATATACCAAGACCTATCATTTTGAGATTTTTCCCATATTTTACTAGCACCAGAAAATTATTTCTGCTTGTGAAGGACACAGAAGACTGCAGAATGCTAGGAAGTTCCTATGAAGAACACGCCAAAGATGAAACATTCTATCTAAATCCCACAAATGGACAGATTTTTCAGAGTCCTTATGCAGGGCAACTTTGGAAAGCAATCACCAAAGCTTTGAACTGACAACAAAGGTGGAGAATGCTAAGCAAAGACAGAACAAAACCCATGAACACAAAAGACTCATGAAAATCTACCAGCAGCCCATGCCACACCTGTGTTCTGAGGCTCTGTTTTGCTCACATCTCTGCTATTGTTTTACATTATGTTCTACACTAGAAACAAACAAACATTTTAACTTAGCATTCATTTCACAGTTGGCAGCTTGTGCTCGGTTAATAAATGGCCTTTTAATTCTAAATTCACGCACTAAACCTCTTAGCTCAAGATAATCTGTTAAAAATTAATTTGCAACTAAAATTAAGCTAGTAAATCTACAGGTAGCTCTCAAAGCAAGACACATCCTGACTTTTGAATCAGAGCTACTGGGTGCTGTTAGTGGCAACTACCAAGTTCTCATTACTTCTCAAAATACCTACCCGCAGTAGCCTAAAGCTCCTAGAGAGGCCTTTTGGATGCATTTCAAATTCTGTGACTTTTTTCACTTCCATCTTAGCTGCTTTATGATATGACTACAGTAGAGCTTTCCACAAGTACTTTTTCTTCACCCACTCCATTCCAGTAACAGGTCTGTCATTTCCCCCCACCCCACCCTGTATGTTTGCCCTGTAAAAATTTCGTTTCTTCCATCCTAAGCGCTGAAGCACTAGGATAAAATGATACAATTTGTGATGAGAATCCAAGCACTGAAAATCACTTAGATTTTCAAGGTTCAAGTTACAACGGCCTAAATTCTGTTCCTTTATTCCTTTAGGAAACATATCAAGTGTCATTAGCTGATGACCAAAAGGCAGCAAACCTAAATATTTTCCCAGGCCAAGCTCCCAGTACAACAAAAGATCAGTTTCAAAACAACGACAGGCAGGTTTTAACAATACAGGGTATTTTGTCATTTCATTTAAGACCATTATTCTGTCTGTATAGATAAAAAAGGTACAGTAAATTTGGAACTGTCTAAAACGTTATATTGCTATTTAAAGTATTTTATTATTATTGATTCATCCACCTCTCAGGAGCACTATATTACTGAAGTGCTGCTGCTTTTCAGACATTCACTCAGTAAAGACAACTAATATTCATGGAAACATTTTCCTGTTTCCTTTACACTTAAGTGGGGAGGGAAGATAAAGCAGGCAGGCACAGTGATCATATGAGCAATACCACAGAAAAGGGGCAAGCCAACATGCTGCATTTTGACTTGTTTCCTTGTCTTTGTTACCAGATCAGCAAGACTCCATCATAAGTTAGAGGGCTTTTCTTAAATTTAACTTTACAGTTAAACACCACACAACAACAAACCACCTTTCCATAGACCTAATAAAAACCACATTGGATAATACTGCTAAATCATCTTTCTTCCTTTTTTTTGGTGTATTGTACAAACATCTTCCTCACCTTTTTTTTTGGGCAGATGGATGCTTAGTAACTCAGAGAAGCCAAGCTGCAAACATATTCCATAGGTCAACGACTACTATTCAATACCTGTAACCCATACCCATTTTATTTCCAGATAGTCTACTTAGAGCAGCCTCCAAAAGGTGTTCAAATTTTAAAAGCACGAAGAAAGAGGGGATGGGGGGGTGGGAGGAGGGGACGGGATGAAGTGTGTGTAATATTTTTATTAGATATTGCATCTCATAAACAATATTTCAGTGCCCAGTGTTCTCACTAAACTCTTGGAGACATGTTGCTTGGAAAAGTCTTATCTGCCGAGACAAAAACATCATACAAGATTGGTGTGTAACACTCCAACCAGCCACTGAGTTGAACAACCCAATCATTACAACAGCCTTTTCCTATCTTCCTTACCCAAATACTGATAGCTACACATAAACCCTGCAACAGAACCATCTATTTGGAACCTTTACCCGCAGTTCACACTCACCATCACTCCAAATGTGCGTGTGTACCACAATATATGGTTAAACCAGAGCACTAGAACCATCACAGCTAAAGCTCTGGAGGAACAGGCAACTTTTGGAGTGATATTTTTGTTAAAAGAGAAGGTTAACTGACCTATTTTCTTGTACAAAAAGAAGAGGAAAACAGCCTTACAATTTTATGTGTATCCATCAACAAAGCTGTAACCACCTTCATGAAACACATTCTGTCAAACTGGCTTCCTTTGAAGTAATCACTATTCTGAAAACACCGCACTGGGATCCACCAGCCTGAAACTGTAGAGCGCTACTGAAGCGATTTTATGCCCAAGTATCAACGTACATTATGGAACCATCTGGTCGTCTTTGCAGTGTGTGGAAAAAAGCAGGTTAAGCTATTGGACAGGAACATCAACGCAGTACGCTGGAATGCTTTGCAGCTAAAAGCATTTAGTAACATAACCACTTGATATTCAAGAGACTGAGCTCACATACAGGAGGAACAAAGAAGAACTAGCATGAATCAAGCTGTTAAGCTTTGAATTTGCTCCCTCTTAAGGTTGAACCACATCAGATCTCTCTAGTGGCAAGTACAAATGTTTATCCTGAACTGTATTATTTAGTATTTCAATCACCTAGTTTTGAAATAATTGAACTACACCGGATTCCCACAATGCCAGTTCATTTTTGGCAATAATTAGATCACGTGGCCAGCACGACCAAAGGCATGCACTCAGAAACTAGGGGTACAAGATCCTAGGATGCCGAGCACTATTAGGTTTATCCAAAGATGATCTAGAATGATGCATATTAGTTTATGATAGAAATTAAGGATAACTATACTACAATCTTTTAAGAGGGAGAAGATTAGCATCTCTATACACACCAAAAGAGCAGGTTTTCTTCAGCGTGCCACAACTACCATCTGTCATGGTGCTTCAACAGATTTCCTCACAGTACAGATAGGTAGGTATGCCACAGTACAATTAAAGAACAAAACAAAAGATTGAGCTATTTTGATTTCAGTTCAATAGCGTTCCTTCTATTCTCTAAGACAGACTTGTATATCACTTCTACATGTTAATCCAAACCATTGGAATTAGACCCAGATATTTTCACTCTGTGGTTTTCAATGTACCTCTGCATGTTCATACAAGATTCTTTATTACAAAATCCCATAGGGTGCTTCTTTTTGCTACAGATTTAACTTTTCCTAATACTTGTATTATTTTGCTGTTGTTCTGCAACTTTTTCAAAGCACATTCATGGCTCCTGTTTGGAATGTACCAGCATACAGCAGATGCAGCCAGTTCTCCCTTTCTTCACTCCCCCAGCCTATATGTATTTATACATGTGCCCTTTCTAGAGAAAGCAGTAAGCATACCTGACTACTGGGAGAATTCACAATATTGTATTCACAATATTCACAGTATTGTGAGAATGTTAATGGAACTTGCTGCATTTTTGACTAATCAATAAAAATCATTTAATATCTCCTCTTCTCCTCAGCCCTCAACTTCTGTGACAGAAGGCAGGGGTCACGTTCCACTTACTGAGGCCGTTGCTTGACATGGACTGACATGTCCACAGACACCCTCACTGAATGACAGTTTCTTTACTATTGCTGCTTTCTGCAGCTGGTTGGTATATTTGCCTCCCCAGCCCCTCCCCTTTCAAATGGGGCATCCAGCTGCCAATGAACTTGTAAGACAGTGTTTTGCCACACTCCAGGGTTTGTTTTGCCCATGAGACAACAGTTAAATACAGCACATTTGTGGACACTTCATGTGCACAGCAAGTCTGTAGAAAAAGCAACAAAGCAACAGCTGATGCACACCATTTACTAGTAGCAGTTTTTGTTATTTCTCTCCATACCTCATCAAGAGACATTACTGAACCCTGGTAACAGTTCCTTTGTTCGTCACACCTGAGCATAGCCAATATGACCAGAGATTTTACATCATTTGAGCAGATACTCTGGCAGCTACCCTTCCAACACACATTGCTGTAACACAAGCCAGGCTAGAAACACTTTTTATTGGGACTATTGCACTTGTCCCCTTTTCTACCAGGAGTTCTGTCCTGAACTTGGAAAAAAAAACAAACATAATTCAAAACAAAGGAAGACAGATGAACTTTTTTTATAGTGATACAACAGTGACATTCACAAAAAACCCATGCTACTGGATGCTCAGTTGTCCTTCAGCCCCATGTCTGAGAAGGTACAGAATCAAGGAAAGCAAGAGGGAAAAGTAAGATTCATTAACAGCTCAGTTTTAAACTCTAATTGGTACACGTTCCAAGTAAGACCCATGAAATTGTTGCATATAATGATCAGATTCTCTTGACTGTTTGCAACCAAATGGAAAGCAATCTTTCAAATTTATTTAATCCCACTGGGGTTTAATTTATTTTAATTTAATTTTTGTTAGTTTGTAACCTCATTTTGGCTACAGTATTTCCTGTAAATGCAAATTATGGGGTTTGGACACTCACAACGTGAAAATTATTTAAAGCTGGCTCTCAAGATCATGCATGAAAAAAGGGGAAGAACTAATTTTCATCAGCACATCTGAAAACTGTTTTTTTGAATGCACCAATATTTTCAGTTATGCATCTATACCAAATATGTATATTTTCTATATACACCAATGACAGTTCTTATTTGTAAGGAACCAAGCAACAGCCTTGAGAGAAAAAACACAAACAGGGGGTAGAAAATTTTGGTACAGCCAGTTGTAGCACAGAAATCCTAAAACTTTTTTTATAAAAAAGAAACATTTAAAAAGGGTTTTTTCCACTGAGATGCTGTGATCTTACCGTTTAGGTTATGTGTGGTTTTGAAACGAACTGTCACTAACACCACAAAGCTTTGGTCACGCCGACTATTAAAACCAATAAAAGCATTGTTATTGAAATAAATCAGAACATTAATGAGAACAAAACACTATTTCAACAGGTATTTTTTTCAAAACTAAATAGGTTCTCATTTTTAATATGCTATACAGTAATTCAAATTTTAATTTTACTAATGATTTCTAATAGACTTATGGTATCCTGTCATTGCTTTATTCAAGAAGAGTTTTAAAATCTTGAATAAATATTAATTTGTCTCCCATTACTCTACAAAGTATCATTTTCACCTGCTAGGAGCAACTCGCTGAGATTGCTGATTAACCATCTAAAGAGAATATAGATCAACTTGGTTACCAGGAAACAAAACCTAATTTTCACAGAAATGCTGACAGAGTACCTCCAGATCTTTACCCTTTACCTGGCACAACGGAGGACTTGCTGACCAGTGTTGGACTGTCAAGATCATCTTCTCTTAGTTTATTTCCAGTGGTCCTTTTTCACTCTTTCCTCTATTACAATTCAAACATTAATGATTCATTTTCATATTCTGCACTCTATTAGCATTACGCTAACCTAAATCAAATGCTTTAAGAACATCTATGTCTTGAGATAGCTTTGTATAGATTCTGCTGAATACTATAGTTAGGGAATTGGCATTCAATCAATTCTTTCCATTCTGAAATAGTGAATTTGGAGTTTAACAGAAACAGAACATATTAAAATGTCAGAATTATTAAATTTACACTTGTTTGACCACAGTGTTTGATTACATATTCATTGCCACCAGTTTTGTAATTCAAAGGTTTGTGGAGGTTTTTTGTTCTACACACCAGCAGTTTCCTAGGTGATCTTACCCTCTTTATAAGCAGCATAACACTGTTAATTACAGCTTCAATTATCTGCAGATACAGCACTATGGATTCAGTTAGCTAATGTTATCTACACAGCACACTAGGATTGTGTTATGAATTTATCACCTAAACTCAGTTATAGGTAGTACCATGACCCTGACCATACTTCTGATCTCAAGAGGTTCCTCAGTGCAAGCTAAGGACATTCAGTAACCTAAAGCACAAAGGCTGACCCCCAAATATTTGCAACAGAAATAAGTCTGTGAATGAAAACAGAAGTGACAAAAATATAAAAAGCTGTGTTTGCAAAAAGTTTAATTTTATCCTTAGACATTAGCTTTTCTTTAACTTGTTATCATGTGTATTTGAGGGAGGAATCTCATCTGTAGTGCTAAAAATACCATGGTATAGCTCAAAATTAGATCCCAGTTCTATTTATTTTTAAGGCAATTTGCTAATTCCTAAACATTGTTAAACTAAGTCACTATGATACACTCACCAAAGCAGACTACCTTCCAATTTGTTTAAGATTATACATCAAGCAATACAGCATTAATATAATTTATTCAGGGTGCATGATCTTACTCCAAAACAGTAACTATACTCCTACAGAACTTTTCAAACCTCTACTGTTAAATATCTCCAGGTCTTATACATTTGTTCTTATTCCCAAGGAACATAAATAGAATTTTTCACAACGTAATTAGTGGAAAAAAAATTGGATGCTTTCTGACCTCTGGTACCAAACATTTTCAGTTCATCTATATATAACAAGACAACAGAATCACTTTCACAGTGAAATGAAATGTTAGGGGGTTTAGTATAAAATTTCCATTTAAAAGCCAAGCAAAGATCTGTGTTTTGATGACGACAACAGTATCATTGATCTTTAAGGAAAGAATATCTGAATTTCAAGATCCTAGGTGAGAGAGAAGCAAGTCACCAGATGTCAAATATATTTAGATTTTGGGAAAGTTCAGATCTATATCCAAATTTCCTGTTTAGTCATTTAGTCTTAAAAAAAAAATCCAAAGAAATCTGTAGATTTTCCCAAAGATACAGTTCCAAAGTTTTCACCTGCACTTTTATCATTTTTTAGACGTGCTGAGTACAAGGCACCAATCTGTATATTAAAGAGAAAACCAGAAACAATATTATTTTGTTTTCCTCTGTATCAGCATGTTTTTATGATGCTCTATGAACTGCCTTCCAAGCTGTCTGTAAATTGAGATACTTTATTTATTTTGATAAGTGGAGGTTTTAAAGGAGTGTATCAAATCCTTTTTTGACCCACATTCAGTTGTTCCAAATAATTAATTATAGAACGCATGTAGTCATATGTCATGTAACAGATTAAAAGATAATTGGCAGTCAGTTCAATTTAAAAGAAAAAACAACAGCTTAGGAAAGTAAAGAGAATGCCACTTTAAAGGTTAAATGTTAATCATAACTGAATGAAATAGTATGTTTGTCTACTGGGATACCCAGTGAAATCCTCTGATTTGGAACAGTGTCAGTGTACTTCTTCCTAAGGCAATCCTCACTGCTGAACATTTGGCTACTCCTGCTAAAGTTAATTCCACAGTTTTTCTTCAAATACACAGCAGAACCACAATCAGAAATCGCAGAGCTATGCTTCATCTTAAATAGGTTTGAAGATGAGCAGGTATTGAAATTTTACACACGCTCTCAATATCCTCATGCACAGCTTCCGCAGCAACTGTTCTCCTACCCACCAGCTAAGGTGGGGCAGGAGGAAATATTACATGTGTAGGCGGAGTGATAAATTTAAGTTAGCTCTATTCTGACCTCTACAAAGCAACTACCTTAGGAATCTAATTTTGTTGTCTTTGCTAGCACAACTACGCAACTTTCCAACACTCAGGGCCAGCAGATTCTATTTGCTTTTATTCAGCAGATTCAATTAAATATTTTTCTCATAGCCCTGTGCACTGACATGCTGTGACAGGGAAACCTTTTTGAAAAGCGCAGAATGTTAATTTTGTGATGGAAGCGAAGCCTTCTCGTAAAACTACAGACTGTTTTCTTTTAGGGAAAGGACTGACTGCAGATATTTCTTTCCTCAGGATACCACAGACACATCAGGAAACACCTGTAGTCTGCTGCAACTTCCACATCTGGGAGAAATTCTCCAAAGCTCTTTGGTTTGCCACTCTTTGGGCATTTTCCTGTACTGGCATTATTAACAATACTCTAGTACTTAACCAGACAGCAGCTTACACTGAACAACACTATTTCCTCCCACCTTATTTTGTGTCTAACTGCCAACAAGTAAAACTAATATTCATGATGGAAATTGAGACAGTACAGAATTTTCTTGAATTATAAAATCTTTTCCAATACTTCAGTGTATTTGTACACCTTCTACTAAGTAGGGCATACAATAAAAACCATATGCACACACAGAGTAGGTTGCAAAAAAGGGGAGTATAACACATAAACACGTAACAAACACACCCCAACAAATAAACATGCACGTATTAAAAAATAAATGTTTAACACTGCATTATTACCCTAAGATAACTATTGTATTAGCGAAATCAGAGTCTTAAGAGCATTCACATGATAAATACACTGAGAGTTGTGCTATACCTTAGAAACTGTTTAATTTTTTTTAATATTGAGTATAGCAAGGATTACAATCATCTGTACTTGTGGCTCAAAGTTAATTCTCAGTGTTAACTGGAGTTTGAGGGGAAAAAGGAGAGCTAATTAATATAAATTACAGAAGCAAGTGACAGGACTGTTGAATTCTTACCCCTGCAAGGGGAAACAGAGCTCCTGAACCAAAGAAAGTCAATTAAAGACAAAAGACTATCTGAATTAATAGACACCTCTACTGCAGATGCTTACTGAATCGAGAAAAAAGGACAAACTGATACACTTGAGCATCAAGGGGTGCCTTTGTTTTGTGCTTTGCCTGCAGACAGAAGTAAACCTTGTCAGTGCTCCAGGACAGGAGAAAGCCATGCACGACCAAGCAAGGGTAGGAGTCTAGTCCAAGATTAACGGACCATGTCTCTCAGCCTCCCTCCTGTGCTAGGTATATTCATTCAGTTACAGTCACAAACATTTTTTTTCAGCTTGGAACAGGTGGAGAATTGAGCTTTTGTTTGTTCGTGGTGTGCCACCTACATATATGCACATAACAGGTACTAGGTAATAATCAGCACATGCAAACCACTAATTGACCCAATGTTCATTTTCTCTATATCGCTTCTTGCCCTCAATAAATACCACATCTTATAAAAGGTGGCTGGTTAACTTCATCATTATCCCCAAATGATACCAGAACTGAAGATGCTGCCTAAATTTGTACTAAAGCTATTACATGACTGCAAAGGGACATGAGAAGTCAGTCACGGGTGGGAAAGCAGAAGGATATAGCTTATTGCCCCAGAAGAAGGAAATCCCTTAAACCTCCTGGCAGTCCCTAAGCAAGGCACCCTTGCAATGATATTCACAGTAAAAGACACCACCCACACTCCTGTACATTTCCATTGATTAGTCTGCAGCAACATCACTTTTACTTTACCACCCAAGGTAACACAAGCATTTTGGAGTTTTTTCTAGATATTTGCAATATATGCCACCATAAAAACAGTGTTCTTGTCACTTAAATCAGAAAGTAAAAGATATTTCAAAAGAGGAGGAAAACTATATAAATTAACAATCACAAACTTAAAGCTGGAGGTTTGAGGGAAAAAAAGTTATTTCTCCTGTTCTGCTCTTAAACTTTTTTGATAAAATGAAAGAAAGATTTTGATCACTGATTTGCTAACTCAATATCATGAGTTAATATATTCTTAAAACAGTAGTACTTCAATTTGCATTAAGACTCAAATTATTCATCTTAAATACTTAAGCCACACAGTGACATTACCACTGATGCTATTTTCAAATGATCACCAAAAAGTTCTGTTTGCTAGGGTACCGATAGCATGGCCGGTATGTGAGGATGCATCCAAATCCTACCAAGAAGCACTTAATCCTGAGAGCTTAGAAGAGAATCACTCTGGAGGCAGCAAATGTTGGTTAAGGGCAGCAAAATAGATATTCTTGATACTAATAGCTCCCTTCTGCTGGAGATCATGCTGCACTGCTAAAACACTATTCAGGTTCATTTTCATTTAGGTTTGCTTGTGCCTTGCTATGCAAGAGACAGCACACAGAATTTTGCTCCAGAAAGCCTTCACAGCAGATTCCAGTGTTGGGAAGCTCAGAAATACTTGGTGGACTCCATTTTTTGAACCATTAAGAGCTTTGGGCACAGCCTTTATTGATCCTAACAGATTTACCTTAACAACCCTTCCACCCCTGCAGCCCTATTCCAGCCTGGCAGTAACACATAGCTGCCACCCCCTGCTGTGGCTGATGAACGTCCTTCTTCTGCCCAGTCAGAAAAGGAGAGAGGAAGGAGTGAGGGATCCCTCAAAGGGCAAGCAGGGACATTTACTGGGTGTGTGCTCTCAGAGGCACACAGCTTTCCCTACTACAGCTGCAGGAAACCTTTCATTCTCCTGTTGCTGTGCTGACTGATAAGGGTGTGCTGAACTCTTTTCCTTTCAATTCATGCCGCGGTTCTTATGCAAATTAATTCGAGACAATGCAGGTGAGCTTCACTTTAAAGAAGCAGAGCTGCCATGGGAACCCTAAGAACTGCAAGGACAGGAAACTAAGGGGGAAAGAAAAAACAAACAAACAAACAAACAAAAAAAACATAAAAACCCCACCCAGCGCCAGACAACACAAATGCATGAACCAGGTAAAAATGTAGGTGGAACTACACTGTTTTAGAGCCAATCACACCCCTAGCACCCATAAGTACAGTGAGGTAAAGCCAAAGTTGCCATTAATAGGTTGTATCAGAGTAGGAAGAAGTCTAGTGCATTGAAGAGACACTTTATTAATCCAAAACTGGAACAGCATTAACTTGGAATGTCGCCATACTTCCAACTGAGAGTGGTCAATACATTTCCAATTCACTCTGTCACATTTTAATTATCTTATGGTAAATATACTAAAACCTCCATGACTTGATGGCATTTCAATTTCAGCTTTCAACTTCTTCAACTTACTCGTGAAAGGTAAGCTTGGAAAACAGTGCCATCTAATGCTAAAGAGCATAAAAATAGGAGATTACTGTAATAACTTTAAAACATAATGTTGCAAATCTGTTTTACACCGATTTTCAACACTATTCTGTAAAAGTCAATAATAGCTTAAATAAAAGTTTACAATGCATCTGTCAAATGACATAACAGATTTGGAAAACATCATTGCTAGTTCAAAAATGTCTTTTATGAAAGTAAGAACATCTAATTCAGGTGACTAAGAAGTACTTGTACTTGAATAGCAAATACCTGAATTACATTCATGCTGTTTGGGTGTGCTAGGGAACCTGAAGATCTGTTCCCAAGTAGATCTATTCCTAGTCAGTAAATGTAAGATGAAAAAAAACATTGCCCAAAAATCGTTATATTGGCCAGCGCTAGAAAAGATGCTGTCACTAGCCCCAATTTATTAAAAATCATAATTTACAGTAGAAGTGTGAAGACCATTTACTCATGTTCTTGTTTGATTTTGTAAAGTGTGTGCTTTTAAGTGCTCTTCTGCCAAACTTCCTGTTGCAGGACAAGCAAATGAACAAGATCCTTGCTGCCACAGAAAGAAACAGAAGCAGCATGTGTTTTCCAGGAAAACTCTCTAGACATTTATCATCTTCATGTAGGCTGGAGTGAGGCCTTTCCTCTCAAGATACTTCACCTAAGAGTTTCCTGAAGTTGGGTCTTACAGAGCAATGAAGTCTGTGCAGAACTGGCAAAACTGGGCTTGTTTTTCATAAAACTATGTATTAAGAACTTACATGCACATAAAGATTATGCTGAATGATGCATTGCCAGTGCAGTAGTGAGAGAACTGGAAAGTTCTTCACAAGTTCAATAAATATGAGAAACCAAGGGAAGTTTTTCCTTTATAGTCTCAAGTAGTTCATATACTAAAATCCAGCCCAGAATATTAAAGAAATTCAGAGTGAATTCATGTATTAATTTAATTAATACCATAATGCATTAATTCAAATTACATGGACAACAGAGCATTTAAATGAATTTTCAGCCACTGAACTTTTAACTCATCACATAAATGACTATGAGAAAAACCACATTTCACTTCAAAATACAAGCACTTTTCAAAAATATATTCAAATAATGCTGCTACATTAGATTGTTTTCCTGCCAAGTCATTCAACATTCAAGGATCTCTCCATACATACCATAATCTCCTTTTGATCCTTTCATTAGTTATTGTATACAACAATATTATTCTCCAAGACAATTCGGTGATGGAATTTTTTTGCCTGGTTTTTGGTTTCCCCCTCTCCTCCAGACACCCTTCATTAAAATCCCCCAAATGTCACTTCTAGTGTTTTCATTATTTACTACAGGACTAATCCAAACATAAAAAAGAAATAGGAGGCATCTTGCCACGACCATGGCCACTGTTTCACAACCCTGTTACGCTCAATGCTTTTACACTGTAATGCTAATAGTTTCACACAACATTAATTTTATCTTGAGAAATAGTCCTATATAAATGAAATAACTGAGCACTTAACTGCTTTGTAGCCTCTTGCCTAAAAGCACCTAACTACAAAAAAACCTAGAAAGTCACATAAGATAACCATTTTGAAAAACTGTTCCAGTAGACAGAGGGAAGCACAGACCAATAGTTCCAATGTCTGTGGATGAAGAACTGGTAGAAACTTTAATAAAGATAATTTGTGAGCACATGGATGGGTGGGATATATTGGAAAGGGTCAACATGGATCGTGTTAAAGGAAGTCACACCTCACAAGCTGAGAATTCTCTGAAGGAGTCAGCAAGCACATAGTTAAAAACATCCAAAGAAGCTAAAAGAAAGTAAGTTGCTACAAGTAGAAAGAACAGAAGGAAGAATTTACATGACTAAATAACCAGTTACCATTTACAAGTAGTTATAAGTAAAAAAAACCACAGTAAATTGCTATATAGGTAAGAGGATCCTAAGATTTTCTCTCTTTTTTTTTTTTCCCTTATGTCATCCAGTAATTTACCAATGAGTCTACTCAGAGCTCTCACTGTTCCAAAGCCCACTGTTCTAGCAATGGACTTTTACCTGAAATTTCAGATACCTTCGAAGGGAACTTCCTTCACCTTTTCTCATGTGACCCCATATATCCAACCTAACCTTTCCTTTCTGATCTCCAAAGAATCTACGTAATTCTAATGTTCAGACAGGCTTCCAAGCAATTGCACCAAAGCTAATGTTTGCTTTGTTTGTGGGGAAAAATCCCCAGTTCAGAACAAAACTGTCCAAATGTAAGGATAAATATTCTTACTTAATTTTTCCAGAACGTGACTGCTAACAGAAGCAGCTACAAAAAATACAATTCTGCTGTAAGCTTCCTCACAAGACTTTGCCTGCATAGATACAGAAGTGTCTGTCTCCATGAGTCACCAGAACACACCCAGCTTTCTCCTTGGAAGATAATGAACTGGACACAGGACAGGGAATTTCAGCAATGTCACCACAGTGAAACACAACATAAGAGGGGGGAGAGGGAATCCTTCCAGTTTTTCTCTCAAATATTCCAATAGCATGGCTGGACAAATTAATAACATTAAATTAATAATTAATTGAAATACGTTTATTTTTCTCTCACTCATATAACAAGTGAATAACCCCAGGCATCACATTTGGTTTAGTTCCCACACAGTACCTACTTAAACAAATGCCATGAATGAAATGGTTTCAACAGTTCTGCAGCAAAGGCAGCTTTACACTACTCACTGCATGTACAAAGTGTACCTCATGCATTAATAGATTTTGCCATATAAAAATATACATTAACATTCTGAACTTCGGTATAAGTTCTACACACTAGAAAATATATGCAGGTTTGCCCTTCTCTCTATTAAAAAAAAAAAATAAATAAATTATTCTGGCAGTTCATGGCAATCCTGTGCTCAATTCACCCCTGCTAACACCAGAAATTAAAAGCCACATATCTAACATTGTCATGGTGACAAGGATAAGAACTACATCCAGCAAGCACATAACCAGCATGTTTATTTCCCTTGTATCTTTCCATGACCTTTATTTTCCTCATATTTTTCCATCTATCAGTTACGCAGAAGAGCCTTGATTCCCGCTATTCAGCGATGGTATGATTGTTATAGATCAACAGGCACATGACAAATGCATCGTACATTCCCTAAACTACTCATGTAGACATGCTACAGCCACTTGAAAAAACAAACAAGAGACTTAAGCATTATAATAATACAAACTGAACCAAAAGAAAAGATATCATGAGACCTATTATCAACTCTCCTCTCTAACACTTGTACTAAGATCTACTCTGAAGAGATGATTTAAGTACAGGAGCAAGAAAGAGGGAGGAAGTTGAAGAGGATAGAATTTGAGACTCTGCTTCGTTGTCTTCCTTGATAAAAGGAAAAAAAAAACCTCTTGAATTTTATTGCAGTACAATTTTCTTTCTTAAGAGTCTTTTACAATCTGATAAATATTCAAATAAATAGTGTTCTGGGTAAGAGTAACTGATATCACTCTCTGCAGTGAAAAGCAAGGCTGTTGCTTCTCAGAACACAAAGTGTCCTGAAAACGTCTTTAGTATCCTGATTTAGTTCTGTCTGCTTAGCAGCTTGATGTGACAGTCATATGACTCTCAGGATATTAATTGTTCTGCATTCAATTCTTTGCAGTGTTATCCCTTTGCTTCACCTTCATGTCCCACTCTAGAGTCTTCTCTGTGAAACCACCTTGCTTATTTCACCCAGCGATGGCTGTCCCACAGCTGCCCTAGATTCAGAGTGGGCTCATGATGTTTTAGTGTTTCATTTGGTTGCATGTGTCATGCATCATACAATTCCTGATGGCTTAAAGCATCGGGGAAGGTGCATGTCATTCGTAAAGCAGAAGCTTCCAACTATCCTGCCTACTAGTGCCACTGGTGTAACCAAGCAAAATTAGATGCAAAACAAAAAGTGGGAGGCACAGGAGATTAGGATCATTAGCTCACATCTCCCACTGTGCTCAGCACTATCTCATACATTCCCAAAGGTAGTTTTCCTCCAATCCCATAACACAATATATGGATATGGGATAACCATGTTACTCTTGCACATTGGCTCCTGCAGCAGACGAGAAGCTGAAGATGAGAAATGTGCACCTTTCCTCACTCAAACACTGAGCTGTGGATCCGGCCTTGTCACATCAGCCTGCATCAGTCCAACAAGCCCCATCATGTGATGCAGACAGTGTCCCCTCATTCATGTCATGGCAGCCTCTGTCTCCAACTATCTCCCAAAGCCATCAGATTAATTTTTATCATTATATGAACATGGTCAGAAGTATAACCCTATATAGATTACATTTTGCCTTGCAGTAAATTTGCTCGTCCTGTCCCTAGTTCTGGTACGGTCAGTTGATACCACAGGGCATTAAAAATACATTCTCCTTGATTATTACATTTAATTTCTCAAATTTACATTATTAAGCAAGTGTAACACACGACTGACTTCTAAGTGCCTGTCTAGTACGTTCTTCTCAACATCTGATGCAGTTATTAGTATAAACTAAAAATGGTCAATTGTAAATTAGCCATAGAGAAATTCATGTTACATTGATTTCATACCCACAGTACATGGCTTTTTCAGAAGATAATTCTAATTTAACTTGTGACAAGACTGCACTGTCTTCAAGAACTGTAATAAAAAGCAGTTTGTGTGCTTCATTCCTTCGTGCATAGAAATATCAACAGAACAGAACAGCTGATACAGGTAACTACAGAGATTTTTGACTGTCAAGCTAAATAGAAAGGTGCTTTTGACTTCTTAAGGTATCAGACATCTAAAGAAGAAAAAATAAAAGCAATGAGCAACAGGGAGATGATCCAATGCTGTTCAGCTAAAACAACACCAGGATTATAGCATCTGTTGTTCTACTTTAGTAAAACTATTTCCATACCATTTTTTTCTTGCATTTCAGGTAAAGGGAACAGAGATTATTCTACTGTAGAAATGCACAGGGACTCACCAAATGACCCTCCTGCACCACACACTGATTCTAAAGAAACACCAAGCTGCTCACCTTTCTCAAATTAAGCTGTTGCATTAATTCAGAACACCATAAACCAGGTTGTACTGTGTGTGTTTGTTCAGCATCTCCTCTGCTCTAGCTTGCCAGTTTCCTGTGGACTCTTTTCCATTTTTTGAGAAACAAATTTCTATCCTGTTTAATAAGCCACGTATCCTCGACCACAGCAGTCATTGTTTTGTGCAAGTTTTCACAAGCAAATGATTTCTAGGACCACCCCATCATCTTAATACAACTGTCTAGCAGAAAGTGAAACACATTCCTGCTAGTTTTGCGTACTGTGAAAGTGATCAGGTCCTATCTCAGATCATTATATCACTGATAGAATCATAGAATTGTCTAGGTTGGAGGGGACCTTTGAGATCATCTAGTCCAAGCCTTGTTTATGAACCTCATGATTTAAACCTTGATAGGTCTCATGCAGAAATACTGAGAAGGTATAGATAAAGATAATTAACTCAGTCTCATGGTACTACCTCCAACTTATTTGTTCTTCGTTTTCATTAGGAGACTCATCAGAATCCACAAACAGGAGTTAATCTGTGAATTAAATTTGTTCAATGGTAACAAGTAAATATCCAAAACCAAAAATAGTTTTGCATTTGTGCTGTCTTCACCACCATCTCAGAGAATAAAATGCTCAGTGTAGGCATGAAAGCGTCACCAGTGTCAGTTCCTTTTTCAAAGGATGCAGTTATTCCTAAAATGCATGTCAATCAAAACTGATCAGCCAGCCAGTCTGTAAGCTATTCTAAGAGAAGAGCTGCACTCAGCCACAATTTTATCTTGTGCATTATGCTTTCAAAGTTTTTGTCTTTCTTTAGACTCTTTACAGATCTCCAGCTTGTAGGTAGGAGCTCCTTCTAACCCTTTACTGATAGACAAACCCATTTAGAGTTCCTTTTCTCTACCCCTGCATTCTTGTGCTGTTAGCCACAGAACAGACTGGTTAAGTGAAATACTTCCCTGTCTTTGAACTGGGTCAGTTCACCAGTATCGTTTATCAGGTACACTCATAAATTTATGTGATCTTTCCAGAAGCAAAGGAAGACAACAATTAGTAATCATAACACCAAAAGTGTTTCCACAGCCTTCCCCTTCATCACAAGAAGAATCACCTGTAAAATGTATGTGGGTGCCCCAACGTTTCAATATAGCCAGGCTCATGCAGCAGGCACAAAAAAAAAGCATACTCCTGCCACTAGTTTCAAAAGCAAGCAACAAGTTTAAGAAAGAGGTAATTTATTACATCACAAAGTGCAACGCGTTGGAACAAGAGAGGTTCAGACTTTCCCCTCCTGAGGAAAGTCAAGCACTACAAGAGGTTCCACAGAGAGGTTCTGCAGTTTCCATTCTACTTTTAGCAGCAGGTTGGAATAAAGCCCCCTGGAAGTCCCTTCCAACCTCAGTTATCCTATGATGCAACAAAATCAAAGGTATTTTTCTTCTTTATAGAATGTTTCCTCTCTATCCTTTCAGGCACAACTCAATTTTTATTCATTGATAACCACTGATACCTTGATTTTGTTGACATAATTAAAACAAATATTTGCAGAAAACCAAATTAATTCACAGAATGGTCAGAATACAGCTTCTGAGGACAAATGTGTCATCTATAATAAGGAGGAAACAAAACGAACAGCAGAGTCTGGACTATCAATGTATTCAGAGGAATATACTAGACATCTGAATATCTACGTCCACTTGTCACACATCATTCACAGACTGGCAGCTACAACAGCAGTCTTGATTTTCCAACAAAGCCTTTTCTACACTGCCAATTGGGGGGGGGACGGGGAGGCAAAGATATATTTGACAAAAATAAATGTACAGACTTCATACTGAACTGAGTAATACTTTTTCTCTAAGCCACAGAACAGAGGGACACAGATGGAACTTACGGCGGCCACTTTAGAGCTAAACACAGGGGGAATGTTGCCTTCTTCCCTCATACTTCTAATTCTATGGGTGGAGTGAGGTGTTCTCCCTCATCCAGATCTCTGACTTAGAATGGAGTGGGGGGGGTGTGTGTGCAAAATAAATAAATAAATAAATCTTATTTCTCCTGGAATTTGAGAAGTCAAGCACAGTTTAACAGTTAACTCACAGATTCTGGACAGGAAATGTCTGAGGCTGTGACAGCTCAAAAGAAAACATCTTTATATAGCAGTTAGTGGAGACCCACTAACCTCTTCATTTCACTACACCAACACCTAAAGTCACTGTGACCCCGGGTCCTCTTTAGAAAGATGGGTAGCTTCAGGCAAATCCCATTTGCTGTTCCTCCTGCTTTTGCTGCATTCAACCCTACACAGCTAAGCTAGCACCAGGTCTGAGGAGGTCAAGAAAAAAGAAAAACTCAACTGTGCTGTTATTCTGAAAACACCCACTTCAAAAGTTGTTTCTTACATTTCTTTCAAAAGTCCACTTTGCTTCAGGGCTGAAAGCAGTCACAGTGTCAGGCAGAAACTCACAAAGAAAGACAGACCTGAAGGATGGTGTGAGGAGACTACCACCAAACCAAAAGGATACCAAATAAATGAACATGACTCAAAATACTTTTTGGGTGATTCAGAAATATTTTTTCAGTAGACTCAGTAGAACTAATACAGATTCATAATTCAGGATCCTCATACAGGATTCAGGTTTATCAAATGGCAGATTATTTTAGCAAAACACAGATTGATAGAGGAAATAATAACCAATTATGTGACTGGTTTGTAAATCGATTCTAGTAACAACAGCACCAAAATGTTTTGCTGCAGCATCATTTACAACAGCTATCAGCGTAAATGAACAGGCAGGAAAAGCATCTTAGGTAGCAGCAGTAATTTTTCCTTAGACCAGCTGGTATTCCTGGAAAAGCCAGACAATATTCCAGACATAAAAGCTCTTCTTCATATCAGAAATAGAAGCAGCAGTTTCCAAGGGACACACAAGTTTAGCAGAACTGATCAGAGTTTCAATATAGATCAAGTAGACCATCTTTTAAAGAAAAAAAAAATAGCTAAAACGAACAAAAAAATATCCTGGCAAAAATGTAACTTAAGACCATAGAAAACTTAGGTCTCATCATGCTGAATGAGTATTTCTTGAAGAGAAAAACAACGGCACTAAATACATGGAAGTTCAGATACAACCACCACCAAAGTTATCTTGTTTTTCAACACTGAACATACAAAGGACAATGTGTCTGCACACTGAGTGACTGCATTAGACTTTCCTTTTTGGAATTTTCCTTTTTGATAGGAATAGTAGTTCCAAAGCCCTTTCAAAATTCTACATGCAGAGTTCCCCTTGCACAACCACTGCAGCTGTGGGTAAACAGGAATCCCTTTCTAATTCTGGCAAAACATTTATGATATTGTCTACTTCAAACAGTTAAACATACCCGCTTTTTAGTTGGCCATTAGAACACTGCTGGTTTATGAGCTATGTCTGGGAGCACGTACTGTCCCTCCAATTCTTCTTCCTTTTCATCAACATAAACTTCTTCGGCTCTTAACAGACAAGCTAACATCTTTTTGCAAAGGAATCAACAAGTGCAATCCATATAGAAATCCACTCCTGAAACTAAGGTAGTCACGGCTTTATTTGAGAGAATACATTTTCAAATCATAAAGTAAGGTATACGTAGATTTTAGTTCCATTATTTAAAAGTTAGGGTGACTCCTTTTATGGCAACTTGGCTGCATTAGGGAAATATCAATATCTTTCTATCATTTTAATGATGTTGTGGGGTCAGTTGAAGTTTAATAGAGTTGCACCATGGATTAATTCAGACCAATTAAGGGAGCAAATTAACTGAAGACTTCTCACTTTTGCACAACAAAAAAACCTCCAAGTCTCTGTGGAAGCTTCAACTGCTGCCTGTTCCACCTCTCTGCCAGGAACTGTAGCCCCATAGCAGTGCTGGCTGAAGAAAACGTGCCTGTGCCTGAGCTACTGCTGACGTGGCTAAAGAGATCATAGAATCTAAGGTAATTCGGGCTGGAATGCAACTCAAGATTTCCTGTCAGTGCAGGGGGGACGAACAATCCTGAGCAAAAGGATGCAATAGCACAATAGTTATTTGAGGCAACAGTCTATGCCATAATTACTAGATCTATCAGGTCTGCCTGCTGACAACCCCAGAAGGGTCACAGAAATGACGCACACAGATCCACTTTCTCAAAGAGCTGCTGTGTAACAGCACCCATTCCTTTCTGATCCCTTAATGCTAGCTTTTACCCAGCTGCACTAACCCTGATCTCATCCAAGTCAAGGACATTTTTTACACTTAAATGCTGATGGACTTTTGCCCTTTTACCCATAACAGCATCCAAGATTTCATGTAACTTGTTAGAGGTTGGTAACACAACCACACAGAACCTGGAGCACTGCAGGGTCTATTCCTCCACAGTGTTTGCTTCTCCTTGCACTTCATATAAAATTTGGTGGACGCAATCTGGCAATGACTGCTCTGCTTAAGACACCCTTCACACACTGATGTCAAGCATCACTGCTTCTGCACAAGCACATACCCACCAATCTAGTCATTATGATTTGCAGAACATCTTAATTCATATAACTTTTGGTTGATCTACGTTTTTCATGACTTTTAGCAAGAGATATCTAAAGCTGTACAGAGAGACAAAGAAGCCACAAAGTGAATTCAGAACATCAAAATAGGTAGAACTTTAACAGACTAATTTTGAGTAGCTGCATCATCAGCCTCCATAACAACTGCTTTTAATTGAAACATTTCAAGTGGATTTTCGCTGAATTCTGATTTTTATTACCAAACATTTATGATACAGGATGTTCTGCGATTAGATGTGGGTTTTATTAGGTGAGGGTTTTTTTTTTTAATTCTTCTTTTCCTTCTGAAGGACATTGCCATGAGAACTACAGTGAAATACATTCCTCCTACTCTGGTAATAAGGCACGTATTTGATTTTAAATTATAAGAGGCAATACTTTTTTGGTGTTGTTACTTTTAGTAACACAAATCAGGCCAGCTGGAGATGTTATTTCTACCCCGGAGAGTCTTGTGCAATGTTTTAAATTGTAAAGGGAAATAAGTGATTCTAGTTTTTATGATAACACAATTCACAGTGACTTCTCCGGGTATTATTTTTCTGGGAATTGCTGCACACTGCAGACTAACGTAAACTTCTACGAGCACCTTGAGAGAAATATGCATTTAAAAGTTTATTTAGGCAAGGTAAAAAATTACATTGAGAAGAATACATTAGCATATACTAAGCAGAATAGAGCCAGATCTCCACCATTGCTTCATTTTCCTCATGTATGTATGGACAAATGACTTTAAAACTCCTACTTCACACTGGATGCAAAGTCCTAATCTTTACATTCTAGTCAACTCCAACAGACAGAAACACAAACGTCTTTGTGAGAGTAACTGAAAACAGTTCTTCCTGTAGAATGAGTGACAACCTGAGTGACATAAATTGAACTAGTTTTTATAAAATGTTCACAGAAGTAGTTTAACAATATTGAACCTGAAAAATTAATTTCTCAAGTCAAAATTGAGTAAGAATCATGAGGGCTTTTCTGGTTTTATTCAGTTTTAGTTCAGTCTAGATCCTGGGATAGATGCCACAAATTTAAAATGAGCAGCTACAGTGAAGTCTGATAAGCCTGAAGGAATAATGCTGTCACTTTGCAGAATCCCTGTGTCCTGTGGGCAATTTTTAAATTCTAAATACTCTCTGTAATACCAGTATGTCCACCTTATATTTGACATGAAAACATATCTCTCCCCTAAAAAATTGTTGCTTGCAGACAATAACAATTACAGTGATTTCAAAATCCATGTCAAGATCAAATTGCCCCACCTCTCATGCTCCAACACAGCAAACAGTTTTGAAAGGAAGGAAGTCAAGTTCACTTCCCAGTAATGCGCTTTAGAAACAGATCTGTACATACTATTAGAGAGGGATGAGAAGAGAGCTTTGGAAAAAAGCACTCAGTGGTACCTGGTGGCTCAACATCAGCTCTTGTATCCTTGTATTGTAATTGAAAGTTCTTGCTATAACCTGCATATCACAAAGCTCAAGAGATTTCACCCAAGTTAACTTTAAAAAAATAAAATAAAAAAAAATAATAAAAAAACACTCTCGGCTGATATTCCATCCATAAAAAGACCACAACTGAAGCTCAAATATTAGATTTCTGACAGGTTCTAATTCTTTCCTCTGACATAAAACATTATCTTTTTTTTGTGAAGTGTGAAGATTAATTTGGATAAACACCCTTAAACAAATGAAATTTAAAGTCATTTGTATCTCATAATAGAAATCATATAAATTGCCCCTTTTTGACCTGCTATTTTTGCTTCCCCAGTTATATTTTCCAAACACTGAAAATAATAGTAGCTATATGAACAAACATTTAAGATAAGTCTATCTTCTGGCACAGCTGGCAAGAAACAATGTAAAAGAGAATGTTCATTCTGCAGTAGGAATTGGTATGAAGTGTTACAAAGGAATGGCATCACAGACTTTTCTTCACTCAAGAGAAACATCAACCTAACAGCAGTTCTGTAGAAATGGCAGATACTGCTTTAAGAGAAGCCTCTTTTTGTGAGGGATATGGAAAGAAATGGACTGGTGTACTGCAGACCCTTGAACTTACCTCTGTATCTAATTTGAATGTATATATTAAATATCAGATTTGCAGATAAAAGAAGTTAGGAGAAGAAGTTAGGGGAGAAGACTAACTCCACAGAAACATACTCACTCTGTTAAAAGAGTATACAAACATTTGCACAAATAAAAGTGACAATACAAACATGGCAGGAATAAAAGAGTATGGGACACAAATTTACTTGGCATGCTTTATCATCCTTCTAACAAAGAGGAGAAAAGGTCTACACCCTAAATTGCATCTAGCTTGTAAGACAAAGAGTAAAGGTTTTAAAGCATCAGTTAAAAAGTAATTTTACACACAGGAGACCAAGATGGTCAGAGAAGTTATATTTGGTTGGGTTTGTTGTTGTTGGTTTGTTGGAACTGGGTTGTAATAAATTTCAATTGATTCTTTCTTAAGAGCTCTTGCTAGAAAGAAGTCCCTCTTCCATACAAATGTAACGTATGTAAGATTTTTAGTCATTTTCCTGAGTGGAAGTCTGAATTTGTAAATATGAAATAGTTCATTCCCAACATATGTTCAACAGCTGCCGTTTTGTGAGACACTGGAATATGGAGAAAGCTGACAGAAATTAGTTTAGGAGAGCTGTCGTACGCAAATGATTCAATGAAGAAAAAGCACAAGGCATTTGTGTGGCAGCCAGGCATGTGGGCAGGCAAAGCAAAGTTTTAACAGGATAACAGAGATGACGTGAAATGTGATAGGAAAAAATATATGTAGAGAAGAAAGAAAGAAAACAGTGCAAACCTCCAAAGTGAGAATGAAGGTTGGAAACAGTTACCTCTCATTGCCCTGTTCTGCCTCTCTGCAGTTCATTTCCTTAAATTATTCTAGTCTGGCATCTTCGCAACTTCACTCTTCTCGAAGCAATCAACAAGTCTATTGCTCAGGATGAGGATCAAACTGATTGTTAGAGCTAAAAGGTGGTTTGTCAGATTGCCAGAATGACTCTTTAAAAGAAATATATTATTACAATTTTAGCAAGTCCATTAATGTCACAGTCTAAAGCAAGCACAATGGGGATTAATTTTTCTGTGTCAGTGTTAGGTGTACATATGTACTCTCAGGATGAAGCATAAGCTACCGCTGTAACCATTCTATTGCACTTTTCTCTTTTTCCAAACTTCCTCCTACAGGTGCACATGAACTGTGCTACTTCTTCCCTGTTTTGCAGTCATATGCAGAAGCCTCAACTAAGATTAGGGTCCCCCGGCACTGTACACAGGTTAAACAGCCAGGATAGGCAAATCACAGGAGAAATAATGGAGAAAGCTACAGATAAAGTTACTTTGCCCAAGGTCACAGAGCAGGCCAGGAACAGAACCTGTATCTCCTCTTCCTTTCCTAATGGGTCTTATTTTTTTTCACCTTTGGCTGAACTTCCTTCTCTGCCTCTTCTCCTCAGTTATGAATAATTCATTCTCCAGCTCACAGGTCAAGATTGCTGTTCACAAACGATAACATTAACCAGATAAGAATGCTGTTATTTTAAAAATACTTAAAAACATGGTAAGATGAAAACTTCTCAGCCAAGAATGTCTCGCTACTGTGGTTTCTTTATCCATACACATTTAGAATTGTTTCTTCTTTATTGATACCAGTGTAATTAATTTCGTCTCTCTCTGCCAGCCCATAGCAAGGATTTAATTTCTGCAATTCATGGCTTGAAATGTGAAGAAAATCTTCATTCAGATTAGCTGCAACATTTCCTTTGCCCTTTTGAATTTGTAGAGTTTACTGCAAACAGTAACAAAGTTTAGTGTAAAAGAGAACTGTGAATTGCGCTACAAGTAAGCTTTGCATTTGTTCACCACTTCTACATTTAAAACCAGATCACCCATCCAAATGACTTTGAGACAGAAAGAAACACTAACTAGTGACTTGCTCTAGATAAACAAAACTGTTATCTTGACATTAACTAGACTGCCTACTGCATTAAAGAAAGTTCACTGACCTGATTTCTGGAAGTGCTGGATACAGCTCCTATTGACCATAACTGTGTTAATAAATTGACATTTTTAAAATGGAGGTTGTCCATTGCTCAATTACCCTAAATCAGTTTGTGAAAGACAGTGTCCTTTGGCTAACTCCTATTAATTCTACCATAACCTCCAAAGCCGTTGTATACAGCATGTCTTAAGCCTTTAACAGAAATACTGATCACATCATCTTCCATCACTAGCTCCACATCTAAATCCTGTACTTTTCTGGTTACACACAACAAAGTACTATATAATTTTAAATCACCCATTAAAAAAAAACAAAACAAAACAAACAAAAAAACAGAGACCATACAATGATTACTAAGGGAATGAGAAGGGTGCATTACA
The DNA here is from genome assembly GCA_013400375.1 of Thinocorus orbignyianus. NCBI lineage: Eukaryota > Metazoa > Chordata > Aves > Ciconiiformes > Thinocoridae > Thinocorus > Thinocorus orbignyianus. Next base: position 1,245,673 of record VXBW01006801.1, read on the forward strand.
CAGTGAGAATGAATAAACAGAAACAGTATATTTCTTTCAGTTGTCCAAACTGGCGATGCACATCTCCTGCAGCAGAATTGTATCCCATGGAATTTATGGTCAGAGTGGTTTCTCTTACCCAGGCATCAGCCTCTGGTGAAAACTTCAGGATATTGAGATTCCTTTGCTTAAATATCATGACGTATTGTTTTGACTAGAGCACGGTCTGAGTAAAGAAGATACTCTGTAACTACTCTAACACTCATGTAAATTACATGACCTAACTTTAAATCCTGAAATACATCGTATCGAGTATTTCTTAATAGTATACTTCATGCAATAAAATTTCAATATAGTGCTAGGTCGTAGACCAGTGAAAAACAAATAGGTGGACTGCTGGAACTGTTTCATACAGTTGCTATAAGTGAACCTAAATGACAGTGAGAAAAACGCATCAAGGGCATCCCTCAGAAAGAAGTTTGGATGCTCATGTCTGATTGTAATGGACCAAGACTACTCAGCAACCTTAGGACTTTAGCACAGGTGATGAAAGAGGAGGCAAACACCAAATACAGGAGTGGCTGCACCTTGCACAGTAGAGCAGACAAGATGGCACAGTCTGTGGCTGAGTATTGTGACTAGCTGAGTCACAAATAAATTCTTGGGTTCCAAAGAGCAAGTAGGTATCCCTGACTGAAGCATAAGTCCTCTTCTCTGACTAAGTGTAAGTCCACTTCCCAAACAATTTTGCTTACAACAAAACCCATGTCAAAAAGTACAGAGAAACACAGAAGCAGTGAGGCCATAAAATCAAAGAATCATAAAACTGTTTGGTGTGGAAAGAGTCCTCTTGTCCCATCCCCCCCTGCCATGGGCAGGAATGCCTCCCACCAGACCAGGTCGCTCAAAGCCCCATCCAGCCTGGTCTTGAATGCTTCCAGGGAGGGGGCAGCCACAGCTTCTCTGGGCAACCTGTTCCTGTTCCCTCACAGTAAAGAATTTCTTCCTAATCTAAATCTTCTTTCTCTCAGTTTAAAACCATTACCCCTCCTCCTATCACTGCACTCCCTCATAAGGAGTCCCTCCCCATCTCTCCTGTAGCGCCCCCTTCAGGTGCTGAAAGGCTGCTAAAAAGTGTCCCGAGAGCCTTCTCTTCTCCAGGCTGAACAACCCCAACTCTCTCAGCATGGCTTTGTAGAAGAGGTGCTCCAGCCCTCTGATCATGGCCCCCTGCTGGACTCACTCCAACAGGTCCATGTCCTTCTTATGTTGGAGGCCTCAAAGCTGGACGCAGTACTCCAGGTAGGGGTCTCATCAGCATTGAGCAGAGGGCCAGAATCACCTCCCTCAGCCACACTTCTTTTCATGCAACTCAAGATGTGGTTGTCTTTCCACCTCAAAGAGCACACCGACAGCTCATGTAGATCTTCAAGCTGAACAATGACTTTAATGAACAACATATCAGAAATTGGTTTGTACACATTTGTGGAAATGGACACAGTGAATTCTGGATCCTGCATCCCTGCATTGATCTATATAAGCTGCGTGTTTGGACTCCTTCAGGCTCACAGCACTTCTCTTCAATAGAAAAGGAATGGGAAAAGATTTTAAAAGGCAGAAAACTCCCAATATTCAGTCATGCTTAAGCAAAGTGAGTTTTAGAATAGAGAATAGAAATAGAATGCAAAAGTTTTCTTAAAATCTACTTGTAGAAAGAGTTTCTTTCATTTTTTCTGGAAGCAATTTCAAATAGTGGTAGTAGCTGTTTCTGTTCCAAGCAAATACATGCCTGAGACCTCAGTATTAGAAGCACTAAAGAGAGGGCACTCCAACAGGGGGCAGGGGGAAGGAATATGATTAACTTAGTCAATTCCTGTTCACACACATTGGATTTAGAAATTAAACAAATAAATTAATAATAATCCATGCAGCCTTAATTACTTATCTTTAATCTAAAAGCCTCACATTTTCTACCATTTTCACTTCATTGAAAACATAAATACTTTATTTTTGCAATAGTTTTCCTATCACATTGTCTTTTGAAATCCAATAGCAGTGTGAGCAGACAGTAAATTAGTCTGTAGTCATTAAAAAGACAGGCTGAAAAATGGACTAGCAATAAAACTAAAAGACAGAACCATATTACTATTAGAAGAGAAGTATTTGAGCTAATACTATATATAATTGAACTGCTAATGCCAGTTTAAGCTCATAGAATGTCACATGCCCTATATTAATATCATAAAACAAGAAACACATCAGGAAATAAATAATAAAGAATAAGTCCTGCACGCAGCTTTTAACCTCTTGGCAGATAAAGGTTGGGAAAAATCTTCCCACGAGTAGAAACTGCCTGTTATGCACTGTACTGCAGCTTGTTCCTCACTGTTTTCAGCACTGGGCTACAACATGATGCACGGTAGAACATGCAGCAGCCCTCTACTGTGACCTGTTCCTCGGGCTTCACTGAAGGTTAACAGGAGGATCCTAGGCAAAACAGACCCTTTCCAGCTGGAGGAGGAGGAGGAGAGATCTCAGAATGTACCCCTCCAGTATTGGACAGACAGTCTGAGAGGTCAAAGTTATAAATGACACTTCTGGCAAATTAGCTACTTGGCAACACACAGTGGTGAAAAGAAACAACCATCACATAAAGGAAGGAGTACTTCAGTATGAACATATTCTAAATTTCCTATTACAGGCAAGGTGTTCACATTACTTTTCTGGCAAAGTACTATTCACATACCTCAAAAGAACAGGATTTGCTTTCCATTTTAATTGACACAAATACACAGTGACGTTGTATCTTTCCTCCTTTAAGAATTTTATAAGGAAACTAATGTGAAATGGATTTAACGTCAGAGCCAGCAGCCTCCAAAATGCAGTTTTTTCCTGAAAGCATGTTAGAAAGCATCCAGACTTTCTCTCCATTAACTTCATTTATGCCAGCCAGGAAGACTTGAAACTTCTGTTTGCCCAAGGATCTTCAAATCTGCCTATTGCTTTACATAGCCAATTATTATTCTCTATGATTCTCCCATTACTTTTTGATCCCATAATTTCTTACAGTCATAAAAAGTCACTACCAGTTTAATACAGTAATTAATGTAAATGTTATGCTGTTATACCAGAGACATATATGAAATAATTTCTTATTTGTTTTAGGGTGGGTAAGCAACAATCACATAAACAGATTTTTTTTTTTAATTTTTTTTTGGGGGGGAGGGAGGTGAGGTAGGACAAATTTTGGGTAACCAGAAGCTGTTTTCAAGTTTTTATTTTTATGTATGTATTTTTATGTATTCAATGCTATAAAGGTAAGGATAAACACCAAGGAATGCAGTTTATCTGTTTTAAACCTCCTGTCACAGAACTTGGAAAAACAGATAAACATCTCTCAGCCACAAGGAAACCACACATTATGTTTTGTGTAAACAAGCCTTTCACATCTAGAGTAAGAGAGGGAAAGACAAGCCTCTTACCTCAAGTGCCAGAAGTTCAGAAGTGCCTGCAACTTGGGTGAATGTTTCTCTGTAAAAAATAATAAAAAAAAATATTTACTGAGGTAGGAGAAGACTGATTTTACACTGTTTAGTAAGGACATTCACACATACACACACAAAAAAAAAGTCGTCACATCCATGCCTATCACCAATCCCAGTACTATTGAAAGGTACTCCATTGCAAGTGCAACAGCGCTAGGGCCCTTTAACATCAAGACATTTGATTCAGTGACAGAAGATGCTAAAAAAAAAACCCAGGCCCCAAATCTGAACCACTTTGAAATCAGGTTGAAACCAGTTTATTTCTGGAAATCTCAACTTTTAAATATTTCTCCAGTCTATGAAATAGTTTACACAAACAAACTACAATCCAGTTATAACTTCATAAACAAAGAATTAAAGGGTGGTAATGTAATTAATGTCAACTAGGATGTATTTATGGAAAATGCACCTCAACTAACTTGATGAGATTAAAAGTTTGTATTAAAAAGAAAATTGCATGATGTAGTTGGAATTTTATGTGGATAAATTAAACCTGGTACTTCCTGAAATGTTGACTGAGAACCTCAAATGAAACAAAGTCAATACATGTCATGTGCTAATCAAATTAAAAGCTGATTAACTGACAAATCTCCCTTGCAAGTCTAAGCAAAAAATCCTCACCAGGAGAGCAGAGTTTTTAATGTGCTCCTGCAGGCTCTACAGGCATTTAATCATTTATTTTTTACAATTAGCCACCTGATGGGAAAAAATAGCTAGTAAAATCTGAAGATGTAACTGAGAAAATGGTAAGCCAGGAGCAGGGTGTGTCACAGATGCACAAGGACAAATACCAGTGAAATCCAGTGCAACAGGCACTTTAACAACACTAAATGTAAACATGGGCAAATATTTTGGCACAGAGAATGCAGGAAGGAGGAGTCTTTCTGAATTACTGTGTCAAAGGACATCAGTGGGAGCTCTGACATGTTTAGGTCTCGCTTATTGGCTACGTTTCAGTCTTCTCACAGAAGATCAACTGCAGTTCTTTAACAAATTTAATCTAAAATGGTTACTATAAACATGTGTGTGCACACACTTATTTAAATGCACATATATGCATTTAGAAACATATGTTCTTCCTTGGGTTAACAATATGCAAGAGGAAAACATGCTGTTTACACAAAAGCATTAGCAAGTTGCCATAGAGATTTGATTCATTTTTTTTATGGATCCAAGTTCCCCACCTCCGTGAGGAATGTAATGAAACACTTCAATCAATGCACTAGAATCAGTGACAAGCAGCGATTCCTTCTCTTCAACGAGTATGTTCCTGAGGGTTAGGAAATTGTATTTACAAAAAGATAAAACATAAAATCAGTTGAAGATAAGTAAACCCCCTCATAAGTCAAAATTCTGTTACTTAATCATAAAGATATTACTGTAATTCCTATATTATTCTTTTCTCTTACTATTATACTTTTCTGTAAAGTATCTAGTTTGAAGAGGGCCACAGTCAGCGTTCTAAGACTCTCCAATCAAACCATTTACAAAAATAATCCCAAACAAAATGACATTGTGTGTGTAATTCTGAGACCAACTGCCAGCAGAATGACTGGACTAAGAAGCCATATGAACGCACACCGATTTCCCTCACCAAGTTCAGAAACAACGGAGGCAAATTGCTCTTCGCATACTTTGCTTTCAGCATCATACCCATTTTTTTAAATTCCAGTCATAGGTAAGAAAGAAAACCCTTGCTAGCAGAGAAAGCACTAAACTTGCAGAACTAAAAATTTATTTTTTCTTAAGATCATTAACAGTCTAGTGTAAGAACTTTTATGAAAGGTAATGATTGTCCTTTCTTCAAACTGGACAGTTTAATAAATAATAAATCTTATTATCATGTTGATCTCTAAGATGATAGGATAAGCACAACTTACTAATTGCTTCACAAACACAGTTCCCAGGAACTCATCAGCTACATAGAGTAAATAAATAAGTATGGGGGCAGGATGAGTATCTCAGAACTTAGATAGAAGCATAAGTTAATTTTCAGATGTGGAATGAGGTACGATTGGATGCTGGATACTACCAATGTCTGTGCTAATTGCTATAAAAAACAAAATTGGACTCTCATTCTCATCCTCTGCCCTCAACCACTTGTTCACAGCCCTCTCCCTGGATCGGGTCCATGAAGCACACTGATCTGACACAAAAAACAAACCCAAAGATCAAAACAAACCCCATCCGTTTTTATGTAAGGGCACATTAAAGTTATATTTCTCAAATTATTTAGGGATTCAGAGTCACACATATATGTCTAACTACCTTCTCAAATCCAGCCCTTGCCTGTCAAAAATCTGTAAGGTTCAAATGAAGGATGGGAGTCAAACCTGAAATCAAATGGAACATATGCCTCAGGTATGACTACAGAGATTGGTGTTTGTACCTAATATTCCAGCATCCCCTGTGGTAATTTATTTCCTGTAACTGAGAAGTAATTATCACAAAGTTATTGGGTTATCAGACTTCTAATGATGCTATAATCACTTTCATTATACAATTGATTTGTCACAAATGCTCATATTACAAATATTATTGACCTCCTGCCACTGCTATAATGTAATTAAAGTTGCAGTTCAGCTTAACACATCGCCCTCCTGCTCTGCTGAAGACACATCACAGAAGCCACAAAGTATCTGCAGCCACTTTTTAGCTCAGCAACAGTATGATACCTAAGCCAGACATTATTTTGCCAACTTTTCTCTGAAATCTTGCTTTCTCAATACTTTGTCTTAGTGTTTCAATACCCTACTCTGCTTCTTTATTTAGCCATGCTTCATGTGCCCCAGTTACTCCATATTTCTCTTCAAGTACAAACCACAGTTCCTATTTCGCAGTTTTGCTTTGCATGCTTGCTACACTTGCACCAAAACAAAATTAGTTTCTCGTTTTCTTTGCCTGGTATTTTTCTTCTTGATGAAGTAACAGCCCAATTAATTGACTTTCTAATTTTTTTTTCTGATTATTCAACTTCTGCTTTTTAGCACAATTATTTTTCCCATTCATTTCTCTCTGGAGATTTCGCTGAATCTATCTGAAAGTTCAGAAGAACAGACCGAATGAAGTACAAATATACCATCAGTCTTATTTTAGCAGCACTCCCATCCAAAACTATTAAGCTAGGTAGATTTAGTGCAGCATTCTTATCTTCAACAAGCTGTTGTCTTGAAGTAACGCAAAAGCTGTGTGAGTAACCTTTTGAAAATGAGAGCCCTAAAGTCTAGTATTGTTAATATATTTATTGGAAGTTGCTACGTTTATCCAAATCTACTCAAGACCCATCTTTTCTTTGTTTTTCTTATTACACAATTGCTTTGAAGTTTAACTGATTGAGGCTAAAGTGCCTGCTAGCAACAGGGGGTTAATACACTTTGCATATTGACTTCTGAAAGTCTATGAGGCCATTAAACTATCCATCTGCCTACACATCTTCTCCTGCATCTCAAGAGACGACCACATTTTAAAGGTTGTAGAGGATTAAAAAGACTATGAAGGAAGTTTTTTCTTTTGCCCCCCAACATTCAACACTATTCTATTCTCTAGGACTAACCAAACATGATTAAGTATTAAGGAGTTACAGAGAAATAGTACTATAAATAGTACTATAAAAAAAGATGTTGAAAAGAGTAAAAATTGTGCTGTGTAGTGGTTAAAATCTATCTTTTTAAGTTAGAAGGTAACAAGAATGTCAAACAACGATGAAGAAAATAACTCTAAAATATACAAACACTTAAAAAACCCTAGAGGAAAATCTTGGTCAAAAGGAGTAAGAAGTAATGAATATTTTAGGGGGGTTGGATTCCTGGCACTTAAATTACTGCACTACTAAATGAGAAGGAAGGAAAGAACTAGAAGTCAGTGAAGTCAAGAGAATGAGAACAAATTAGGTCCATCATTCACCAGCCACATAGATTCATAACCATTTTCTGATAGGCAAAAAGAACATTAAGTAGTAAGCAGGAAGATTAATTTTAAAAAGCAAATTTCAGAATCCATGTCGCAGTTCTCTAATACTCTGTACCTTATGTCATCATTTAATCCTTACCAAATATCTCCATAAATTATGAGTATTACACTCTAAAACATATTGCCAGCTGTGTGTCTATTTAAATCAGTAGACACAATCTGTAAACAGGTAATAATCAGCCATCTCATTTATTCTGCAGACCACTCATTTAGATTACCAAAATGACAGGAAAAAATAGGAGAAATGCCATCTTATGAAGCAAGAGTTACTATTTCTACCTTAAAACTTAATTTTATTAGTAAGGACAACTGTATTTCCCAAAATAGTTTGAGATGCTTATGAGAACCCCACCCATGTCAGAATACACATAGCAGTTCTATAAACTTTGAGACATGAGGAAGTATTTTATCTAGTGCAAGGCTTTTGCAGAATACTTTCAAAACATTGCTAAGTACTGTGCAACTGCAGCTACAAAATCCAGAACAAACAGCTCAGAAGATCTGGAGGTAGGAGAGGCTGGCTAGAAACCAGAAAAGTTTCACATAAAGGTTATGTCACATAAATCTCTTCTACTGCTACTGTGCTACCAGGTGCTTAGCAATGCCCTCTGACAAAAATTTACCTTTGTTCATGACAAGTTCACTTACCAAAGATAGAAATACTTGTCCTCAGACTTTAAAGACGCTCACAGGACAGCTAAGCTAACCTTAAGAGCTCACTGCACTCCGAAGCGTCTGTCTTACTGCTTTTTTTTCCCTGACTTGCTCCGTGCCTGGCTATGCAGTCCTCCCTCCTTCCATAGTCATACAGCCCCTTAACTTGATGGCACCATATACAGTTTCAACTCAGTGAGACAGCAGAAAACTACTCATGCTTTCTACAGCCTTAGTTTCCTGCAGGCTTATAGAGCTGAAGCAATTCATCGAGGGGTCATAAGGACAGAACTGAAGCCACACACAGGCAGACATGTGGAAAGAGTGAGATTACATGGTTTTGTCACCACAAACTCTTAGATCTGTTCAGATCATATTATCTAACTTCAACCATATGGAGAAGTGACTGGAGATTCAATTTGACTTTCTATTTCAATGAAGAAAAACAAAACAAACAAAAAAAAAAAAAGGTTTTGTTGTTACAGTAATGTAGGAGAAAGAAAATACTGCCAGGCTGCCAATGCCTAAGAGCTCTTCACAGGAAATTCACTCTTCAGAAAAACATCACTCTTCAGAATGAGTCAACTCTAGCAGGCTGATGATGCTGCATGCAGGGAGAAGAAAGATTTCAGGCAGCACCAAAGATACCCACTGAGCATTTTTTCCATCTTTGAGACAGAATTTTAACAAAAGAATATTCTTTCAGTATCGTCCCTGGCATAGCAGTGTTTTGCCTATTACTGCACAAATACACGAAAATCCCTTTTCTGAGGCATTAAATATGTCTCCACTGTGCTCCATTTGGAAGCAGTTTTGGGAACACTGGGTTAAAATAAAACACAAAGTTACAAGAGCAGGACTGGTGTTCAGGGCAACAAAGATGAGTAAGGGATTGGAGAATCTCCCTGATGAGGAAAGGTTGAGGGAGCTGGGACTCTTTAATCTGGAGAAGAGAAGGCTGAGGGGGGACATCATTAATACTTACAATTATCTGAAGGGTGGGTTCAAGGAGGAATGGAGTTGGACTCTTTTCAGTGGTTCCCAGTGATAGGACGAGGGGCAACAGGCACATGCTGGAAGACGGGAAGTTCCATTCAAATGAGGGAAAACTTATTTCCAGTGAGGGAGGCAGAGCCCTGGAACAGGCCGCCCGGTGTGGAGTCCCCTTCTCCAGAGACTTTCAATACCCACCTAGACACAGTCCTGACTGATTGGACTGGATGATCTTGAGAGGTCCCTTCCAACTCTGACAGTTCTGTGTCCATGAAAATAGAGACTAAGTTAAAAAATATCCCAAAAGAGCTTCTTGTAACAGATTCATCATTCATATACCAGATCATGAACTGATGGTGCAAATGCACATCTGCTTTTTTTTTTTTAAGAAAACGCAAAGCAGGATACTTACTAAAGTTACATTGTTAATTTTCTTTTTGCACATTCCTAGAACCCTGGAACAGTATTTCTACCTTCGAAACTGAGCTGAACAAATACTGAACAAGGACATGGACCTGTTGGAACGGGTTCAGCGGAGGGCCATGAAGATGATCAGAGGGATGGAGCTCCTCTCCTATGAAGACAGGCTGAGAGCTCGCGCTGTTCAGCCTGGAGAATAGAAAGCTGGAAGTGTTCAAGGCCAGGCTGGATGGGGCTTGGAGCAATCTGGTCTAGTGGGAAGTGTCCCTGCCCATATCAGGAGGGTTGGAACTCGATAATCTTTAAGGTCCCTTCCAACTCTAACCATTCTATGATTCTATGAAATAGCTAAACAACAAGTTCTCCCCTAAACTGAAACAACTGTATTCAGTGTAATGTTAATTTTGAACTACAGGTGAAGATATGATGATAAGATTTGAAACTAGTCACATTAGAGATACCTTCCTGTTTTCATCAGTTGTTCATCAGTCAAAAAAAAAAAAGTTTCATTAACTATGCTTTTTTTAATTAAAAAAAAAAAAAAGAAGAGTAAAAATACAGATGATTATGCTATCTCTGTTATTTTCTTGCTATTCTGAGTTTAAATGTAATTAATGTCTTTTGGGAATATAGTTCTTTATTCTGTGGAGTACAATTAACTTTCACCAGCATGATTAAGTAATTCTTTGTTACACAATCACATCACTTCTGTAAGTTTTTCACACCACATTCACATATACACAACCCTTTCCATTTCCACAGGTAATACTAATGACCACTCTAAAATATTGTGAATACTGTAGATCCATCATTTCAAAGAGGATGTATAGAGAAACTGACAGAGGATTATCGATTCTTATCAGATGTAATTAATCACTCTGCCAAGTATATTTCCTTATTCACATGCTAAATTCAGGCTCAATTGGCAATAACAATTCTTGACCAGACTCCCATCAAACTCTGATACGTGCTACTGGGCCATCCACAAATCCATTACACGTATAATGTAAACATTTATAAGAAATTTGGCACTGGGATACACACTTCATACAAAGTCCCTCAGTCCAGCAGCAGACAATGCAGACAGCTAGGGCAGAAGTGAATGTCTGCAAATCTAACACAAGGGGTATTTGTCAAAAGCAGCATGCTGTTAACATTAAGAACACAGTCCTGATGGAAAACAAATATTAATTTTTTTAATCACACAGCTGAGAGGCCTAGAAGTTTCTGAGCAAGAAAAATAAATTCATGATCTTTTTAAGAAAATATCTTACTTTATATTTCCCCCCCTTGGCATGTGCATGAATTATGCTAAGGTATAAACTGTATTCTGGCTGCAAACTGCATCCTGTGGTGCATTAAACACAGTATAACCAGCCAGTTAAAAGAGATGATTATACCACTGTTTTCACCATTGGTGCAGCCTCACCTTAAGCGCTGTGTGCAGTTCTGAGTCGCACAATTTAAGAAGGATGTGAGAGACCTTCAACACATCCAGGGGAAGCCAACAAAGCTGGTGAAAAGGCAGGAAGGAATGTCCTGTGAGGAGTGGCTGAGGATTTTGGGCTTGTCTAGTTTGGAGATAAGGAGTCTCAGGGAAGATCTTGCTGCTCTCTGCAGCTTCCTGAGGAGCGGCCATGGAGAGGGAGGTCCTGAGCTCTTCTCCAGGGATCCAGTGGTAGGATACCTGGGAATGGATCAAAACTGTGCCAGGGGACGTTCTGATTGAACATTAGCAAGCATTTATTTATCAAGAGGGAGGTCAGACAATGGAACAGGCTTCCTAGAGAGGTGGTTAATGACCCAAGCCCACCACTGTTTAAGAGGCATTTGGACAGTGCCCTTAATAACGTGCTTTGACTGTTCATCAGCCCTGAGTTGGTCAGGCAGGTGGACTGAATAATTGTAGTTCTCTTCCAACTGAAATAGTCTATTTATTCTCAGGCAGATCACAACTTCAATTCATCAACGAAAAAATAAAACCAGTGAAACCAGAGTCACCAGCAGCCTGTTAGAGATCACAATATCCTGGTAAAGTATCTGAGGTTTATAATACTAAATGTTACAGGAACCACAAACCTCATGGCTCTCAAAACACTGAATTTATTACTACATTAGAGCTTTTTATAAACTGCAGTATGGTGAAGAAGAAGAAAAAAGTAAACACTACAACTACCTTTGAAAAGAAAATAAAGCTAACCTTAGCTTTAACCTTCACATGTTTTAAGATTATTTTTAACTCTTCCTCTCTTTTTAATTATCAAATTTCTAATAATGGTGACAGCCACAACACAGACATAGGACCTGTGCTTTGCAACTCCCTGTAATTGTTCTAACAGAGAAAAACTAAAAAAAAANATGTATATATATATATATATATATATGAATACTCTCTCTCAAGGTAATACTCTACACACCTTTAAAATCACAGGTATAAGCAACTGACTGGAGGATATGTCTTCCACTACTGAAAAAATGAATAATGCATCTTCTAACTAATGGACTGCAAATGCTAGGATAATCTCAGGCTTACAGGAGTGTCCTCCTCCCTGTCACTCAGTGCTTTCTAGATAAATATCTAATAAATTGAAACTACACTTTCAATACATGAATAATATCAGCAGATTGCTATAACTAGATACTGATATATTCCTACAAAAATGTCTTCAATGTAGAACCCATTTACACTTTTTACACACTGTGTATTTTAAGAAGCGCATTTTTCAAGTCTGCTATCAAAGATCAACGCATGTTCTGATATATAATTTTAAATTGCCAGAGTTGAAATCACTCAGAAACTACTGTGGAATTGACATCAGGTCAGTAGAAGCTATGAGCATTTGGTTTAGATACAGCAAAACAATCATAAATCTTCTCTGAAAGCTTCCAGATAGACCAGTATTTTAACTATTTTATTAAATAAGAAATACTACTTATAAAACCAATTTATACTTGGTAATACCAAGTATATTCAAAAAATATCAAGCAATTAAAGAAGAGGCAACACTGTAAAAAATATTCTAAAATGAAGGACCTGTTATTAACTTCCATATTATCCATAATCCTAGCTTCATACCCCTGAGTAAGAAAGACATGTTTGCTGACCCTACTGAAATTTTTCAGTTTTGGAAAGAAGAAAGTTAAGCCTATGAAACAAGCTGTATTCCAAGTCTGTTGACATATTGAAACCTATTGCCCCAAAAAGGTTACAGTAACCTTTCTGGTTAAAAATGAAAAATCAATATATGCTTTTTGTAAGGCAGACCACTTGGATTTTCAGAGTGTGCTTTGGTTAACAATTAGCCAACTGATGAAAGTTTGAGATACTTGCCTAAATAGGTTCTTACTAACAGCAAAAGCATTCCAAGCAAAAGGGGCATTGTATTGCAATATGAAACTTTAAAATATTTATATGTGTGTAAGATAATTCATATAGAACATAAGGTGCCTCAAGAACAATTAGGAGAGATTTCCTTGTTTGTCCCTGCCTCGCTGCTGAGTACGCCAGGCTTCTATTACAACCAGAAAGTGATAAGCTTCTGCTGACGTGAACCTATGCTTTTATCTAACAATTTTATGGTGACACGTCAGAAGAAAAGTCAGCAAAAGGCAAAGAAAATTGAGGATTCCGCTCTTCATCTATCTGACTGTTGCTCAAAACCGATCCATTTTTATATACAATACTTTGCAAACTCCAAAAATTAGCATTTGGTAGACTGCATCTTTGACGTGGGAATCGTGCACCATCTCTCTAGACTGTGATTGCTAAGACCTTTTACAGGATCCAATATGAAGCACCTCTGAATTCATGTTATTAACAAAGGATGCTGCTGGGCTGAACACAATGACAAGTGACAAAATGGAATATTCATGATAGAAAGTGGTTCTACGAGAAAGACTTAACAGATTTAAAACTAATACCACCATATCAAAGTTGGAGCTACAAAGTGGTGGCACACTAAAGCTTAACTACTGGGTAAAAGCAGATCGAAGTGCTGGCCAGCGTGTAACTGATGCACTGGGATATAGCAAATACTTAGGAATAACGATGCCCTGTTTAGTCCCTGGAATAATTCTGCAAGAGATTTATCATCCTGAACACACAAGCAGAACTCAGAGTCTTCCCTTTCCATAAACAGTGATTTAGCTTTTGAAGTGAAAAGCAGCACTTAAGATGTTAAAATAACAAAACCAAAAACCAAATAGTAAAAATACTGTTGGCACAAACACAGAAGATCACACATGCTGTATTTACAGATGCAGTTTGTTATGAGATGTTTTGTTGAATTGCTTGGTTAATGGTAGCATGAATGAGAAATAATAGTATACTGACTCCAGCTTTGTCTTCTTTTAAGAGCCTGCGCAGCTAACCAAGTGTATGTGAAATGGAGAACGAGGGAACAGTAATTTTTTAAGGCTAACGTTACACTGACCCCCTTTGAAAAGCATTTAGCACAGTTTTTCATCTCAGGAAACCTAAATAAATTTGTAAATAAAGGTTTTTCATGGACAGTGAAGTGAGCTTACAATCCTAGGTTATTTTGCTNAACTAAAAAAAACTAAAAAAAGAAAAAAATCATAGCTCTTTTTGGTCTTAATATCTTACTCTTCAAGATGTAAATTGTACAGATTTTGGGGTTTCTGATCATATGCCATTACAAAGAGCCTTCTGCTGAATTCCCCACTCCAGCTAACAAATGCTCATGTTAGTTCTGCCGCATAGTACTCATACTAGAGTTTCTGTATAGCGTTACAATTTTAAATATTTTATATGTATATATATATATATATATATG
>VXBW01006801.1:1268055-1332975 GCA_013400375.1 Thinocorus orbignyianus
CCCCCCCCCCGCCCTCCCCCCCCAAAAAAAAAAAAGCAAGTAAGGAGGTGTGTGAGGGAAGAAGCAGGAAGCATGATGATGAAGACATGAAGTCAAAGGGGCTAACTTATTCCCAAAGTGGCATTTTGTGAACAACCACATGAGCCTTCCCTTCCTCCCTCCTCCCTGGCTCCCCATTTCAGAAGCCCGTCAGAACACAACAATCCCAGAAAGCAGCTAGAAGTTCACAAACAAACCAGTTCTCACACAAAGTCTTATTTCAAGTCCAATGCAGTGAGGACACCACAATGTCAAAACCTAACAACAGCTCCACAACCCATCCACCCTCAGTTCAGCTCCACACATGCACCAGGAAAACCCTCACTTCCCAACTCCTTGTTTAACATGGAGGGGAGCTTTGCCTTGGATTGGCCCTGAAGATTCAACATGCCTGAGGAAAAGCAGCTATTAATTACCAAACAGTACCATACACCAAAGAAAGGCTGTTTGCTTTTTAATACTAGTTCTCTTTCTCAGATTTTCCCTTTGTTGGCTGCTATTTTCTTTAACGTTTAAGTCCTCTCCTGTTTCCTTACCAGACACTTTTCCCTTAGAGATGTCTCTCCCGGACATTGATATTTTCACAAGATTCTCTTCTTAACAGCAGAAACTGAATGCCAGCCCCTAAGCCCTGCCAGTGCTTCAAGATCCACAGAGACTCTCCAGATACCACAAAGAGATGACAGCAAGAGTTTTTAACTCTCCTGGAGAGTCTTTCAAGCAAGAAAGTCTAAGTTTTCCTACTTAAGCATCAAGAAAAGTTATAAACACACACATCTCTGCATTCCTGAGGATTTCTGATCTACTTGAAAATGAAATTTGCCCCTAACACAGAATGGGAATCTATGCCAAGCAACAACAAAGATTGCAACAAAACACTATCTCCTGTTTCCTGTGAAGGAAAGAAATCAAGTTGCAGGGGGTTTTGCAAAGGAGAGAATAAATCCAGTCAGCAGAAAGTTGTGACAGATGAACAAAGAGGTCTGCTTTAAAAATTCTTATTTGGCACCCCATATGTAGTTTGACTACTTAGAGAGGAAAAAAAGAGGGAATTATGGCTCTATTATGAATGTCTTCTGCATCCAAAGCAATGGTGAAAGGACTCTTGTGCAGTTTCATAATGCTTTTTATCCAAAGATATTCAGAACACCACAAAAGATCTCAAAGACATCTGACTTGTCTCTATTGGAACTTTGAGAAATAAGCATACAGAAATAACGAACAGAATAGTCACATAGTCATACCTCCCGTTTTTCAATGACTAAACTTGATATTCCTCATCTGATTCAGAAGCACCAAGCATCCCCCAAACCAGCTGAAGTGAGTGATGCACACTGTCACCTAGTAACACTATACCACCATTTCTAGTACCACACTATAGTCTTTGCATGTACTAAGTCTGCAATGCCTCAAAAATTCTCAGACTTGCTATATCTGAAGTTTTTCAGGTCTTCCTGCAGCTATGTTTCGACTTGCTTAGGTGCAAAAGCAACATTTTTCTTCTGACCAGGCAGCTCCAACTAACTTGCTTTACTTTTGTGAGGTACCACTGTAGTTTTATGCAGAGAGCAGTGAAAAGTTGTAATTCTGTGTAGAATGAAATATTTACGGCTAACACTAGGATGTAGTAAGCAAAAATAGAGGCCTCTTATGATTACAGAGGCCTTTGAGAAGTGTAGGTCCAGGATGCAGTGCAGAGCGGCACAGCAAGGGATAATAAGAGATGGGGCCCCAGGGCCATAAACAAGTCACCTCTGATCATCAGGTAAAGAAATGTAGACCTGGAGCTGGACCAAAACAGATTTTAGGAATAAGAAAGAGAACAAAGAAATCATATTTAACATGTAAAATGCACAGTACACTATAAATTCAGATGCATTGTGGAGTTGCAGACCAATAAAGAAAGAAAACAGGCATGCAAAGGCATGTTAGAAAACAGAGAAATAGCTCCACGTAAAATAAAAGGGAGAAGAAAAGGAAGGGGAGAAGGGGAGAAAAAGAAATCATCAACTTAATATTCTCCAGGGCAAAGGGGTGCATCACCCCTACCTCTGAACACCCGACTGAGGTTCTTGATTTTAGTATTAAATGGAGCAAGTAATGGTGAGCATAACACCAGGAAAAGGGATTGAAACTAGTTAGTGTGCGTACAGCAATTTCATCTGTATTATTTATTACCAGTATATACTTCTGTATGCAGCATTGATTTCTTTTGTTTTATTTTTCCTGTAGTAAATGGATGTGGACTAGTAATGATTCTTCAATTAGAGTGTGAAGGTTTCTATTATACTAGCAATAAATTCTTCTCTTTATATAAGATATGTTTCTTTTTTGCAGACAACAAGATTTTGAGTAAAACAATGCGATTTGGACACAACATTAAACTGAATCAAACATTCTGCTTGAGATTTTTACCTCATCCCTTGCTTACAGCAGAACAGAGACACAAGAATCTCCAAAAGAAGAAGTCTTCACACTTGTCCAGATTATCAGGTCAGGTTCCCAACACTGGAGCAAGGGCTATTGGACAGTCAAAATACAGCTTTTACTCCTTTCATGATCTCTTTTCTTTAATCAACATGAAGGAGCTGAGTCTAACAAACCAGGTATATTCCTGGAGTATATTATCTCTATTTCTTTGTTGTTGGGGTTGGTTTTTTTTAGGAAATTATTTATCTCTTATATAAGAAATTTCCACCAGGAATCAAAACTGCAGGAATTTTTGAAAACAAAATTTTCTCCCTTAAGAAGACTTTTTTCCCTATAAGGCTTATATTACTAGTAATATCAGCCAAAAACATACATGAAAAATTTTTATCGAAATTTCTTACCCTGATTATTTTAAATGGTTGATGACATGCTCACAAAATCAATACACAAATGGCAGAGTATCTACTATGCTCCATTACTGACAATTATAACCATCAACAAAACTTCTTCCAATTTTGCTATCCTATAGAATTAAATCTGTGATTTTTCAGAAGCTAAGCAAAAAATATTTGTTTGGTATGTGAAAAAGGAGCGAAAAGCAGGAAATTGCTCCCATCCGGCAAATAATATCTGAAACCCATGGTTAAATATCATTTTGTTATCCTGTATCTTTGGAAGCACGTGTAAACTGAACATTTTAAACATCCATGTAACAAACAGAGTATATAACAGAAGGCATGACTCATTACACTTATACTACCATTACACCAGGACCCAGTTTTAAATGTGATCTGAGTAACTCCTGCCCAAAAGGTTCCATATTGACCAGGAGCTCTGCTGTCCTTCCCCTAATGACCTTACTTAGTGGAATAGCGAAAATTAGAAATATCACAAGACAAAACTGAGAGCTTGCCTAGTTATTAGATCTTCTGGAACTCCTTCATTCTTTAGTTTAGTAAGTTACAGGTCATTGCTATCCCTTTCATTTGCCTTTTATTTATTTGAGCAAACATTTGTTTCTGCCCATTTGCAAGCATAGTAATTCCCATAGTTACAGTTTTCTGTAAGCGTAATGGCTAAAAATCAATAGTCACTATGATTCTTTTGAAGTTCATTATAAGTTTCAGTGCAGCCAAAGCTAGCTAAGATCCCTTGGCTGCAAAGACTTGAACAGAAGAATAAATCTACACAAATGAATAACTATTTTGAGGTCAATGTAATTTTTCATCAGCGTGAAGAAAGTTTCAAAGTACTTTCTATATACCGAAGATTAGGAATGAAGCAAAAATTTTCATCAGAGAATTAACACTTAAGTGTATTCACTACTGTGGTTTTGTTCTGAATTGTGCCTAGTAACAGATGTTTAGTTCTTCATAAATTTCTATGCTTCTTATATCCCCCTCATCCACCTCCATCCTCAATAACACCTCCTATAAAACTTCTCATCACTTCATTCAAAACCCTGACACTCTCTACATTGCAATATTATCTTCTCCAGTGGCACTAAGGAACCTCAGGTATCTCATTACATTGTAGGAATACTATACATAAGTGCTACCTGAAAACATAAAATATTAAACTAAATGAAATTATTTTCCTTATCTCTAAGTTGTTTTTTTTTCAAAATGGGTAAATAAAAAAAAAAAATCCACCTTCCTGCTTTTCACCAGCAGATAGGAAGACACCAAATTCTACAGCACAATTTTCAAAGGTTTTCTAAGCCCATGCCATTCTTTTTCTCTCCTCAAATGAAAATCTCCACAAAATGCACTACAGAATCTCTGGAGAAAGCAAGCATCCTGCACATACTAACAAAACACCTTGTGTTTCTGGTGCCTTTTACAGATTTGCTGAGCAGCAGCAGAAAGGAACTGGCAGCACTGATCAGGTCCTGCTTGGAGCCCAGGAGGCAGCAAAGAAACCGAAGAATTTTATCTGTACTCCCTCCAGAAACCGCCAGGTAGTTCTACTCGATAAGCCTGTGCATGCTGTCTTTTTTCCTGGCAATGTTGTCCTTTTGCTCGAGTCTGCCAGTGAAATGAAGGTTTTGTGGGAAAGCTGAAATGATGAGGTAAATTTCTTCTCAATGCTAAAGGCTTCTGAAACGGGTGGATGCCTTACACATATGCTGTTGTCTCCCAAAACCTTGCATATCCTACACCCAGCTGGGAACTCAGATCTCCAAGAACTTCTTTAAAGAAGTACAATTGTTGTTACCAGTTTTATAAAATAACTTGTTTTCATCTGATTGGCAGGTGTCAATGCATGCTTTTTATGCTCCATAAAATAAAATTATTTTAAATGCCGTTCCAAACTCCGAGGGTGTAACTACTGCTTTGTCTCATATATTTTACTACATTATTTTTTCTAATCAATTGCAAAAGAAAAAGACTAAGTGGGGAACACTAGGTGTTATCCCCATTAAAAATATGGCACATATTTAAGCTCCCTTGCTTTTCTTTATTATCCTTTCAATTCAGACACCAGCCTGTCACCCTAAGGTGCCTGTAAGTCCAGGCAAAAAATCGGCTGGGTAACTCAAGCTATCAGACCTATGTATGGTTCCACAAAAGAAGAGATCTTTCATGAAGAGGAAAATATCCAAAGCTGCAACAGGAAATAACTTTTAAATCATCTACCTGTGAAAAATATATAATTTCTAACATTCTAGGTTGTGAGGAAGCCTCAGTTGAACAGGAGTCAGGATGAAAGGAGATGAAAGGAGCATCCTTTGCAAAGGTTTTCTGTAATTCTCCATTTTATGATGGTTGAAGGGGAAGACCCCCACACAGAACACATCAAACTGCCTGGACCTCTAGTGCAAGTCACATCAGCCTGTCTAGTCACATACTATTGAACTATGAGCAAGCAATAAAAGAATAAATAGAAGAGCTGCCAGGTAGGATTGGTTTTCTTCCCTCTCCAGCACAGCAGCACTGATCAAGTTTTCGCTAAATCAGTTGGTGTGGCACAGAGCCAGCTCACATTGCCTGATGGAAATTACCCATGCAGGATGGAATGCCATATAGCTGCCTGAACAGGGCTCTTGAGTGATGCGAGTATTCTAAGAAACCTGTGTAAACAAAGTACTTCACAATATCTTGATCCTTTCTTACCGCTTTGTAGTTGTATATAATCAATATGCCACTATCACAAGGACTAAAAATGTGATCAGAAATGTTTTACCAGTGTCATATACCGTTCTACAAGTGCCATTACAGATCTAAGTTTTTACAGTGCCTCAGAATATTGTTATAAAGTTATTTTTCTAAGTAAGTATATTAAAGAACAGAATTTACAAAGAGCTTAAATATTAAAGAAGTAAAATATTAGGTTTCCAAGGTAAGGATAAAAGCCTTTTAAGGCGGAGAGAATAAAAAAATAGTAAATTACAAAAGGCAATTGCAGACCCAAAGTTTCCATTTCAAAAAGTGACAAGCATTTAATAAGCATGCCTTTCAACAAAACTTATGCTCTAAACTGCTCGTCAGTTTTGAGAAGAGAATTCTAGGCTATAATTTTCAAGACTCCCAGTCAACCAACTGACACAAGCCCTTACTTTTAGTACCAGGAGTGATTTACTATTACTCCAGTTGGCAGTGCTTGAAGGTCTGAAGTTCCTCTGAATTTTACCAAGTCAGGTATTTACTCTTTGTCACAGTGAAGATCAGGCCAATATGCTGGGAAAATCTTCCCACCCTCAATATTTCATGAAGTTTACTACAAAAGAGCCACTGTTACAGAAACATTAATAAATTCATTGCAGAAATTACAAATAAACCCACAGACAACCTTTAAAGCTAGGTTTTACACTGACTACTGCTACGATACTTTGTGTATTTATATATCAGAAGATAGTACAAATGCAAAAAGGCTCTTCTTATCATGACAATGAAAAACCTCTGCTCTTGCAAATGACTGAAGGAGTAATGGGAAAAAAAGAATGAACGATAGACAAAACTGAAGATAATCTTATAGTATGATATATATGTGCATTTTCACTGACTATGACTCATATGTTGTTTTATGGTGTGACATTTTATCTTATATCCACTTCAAAGTACTCAAAGACAGTCTTTGACATATTTTCCTTTGTAAAGTATTTGTTATAACAACATAGTTTGGTTCTTATTCTCTGGATTCAATCCAAAGTGATCTTGGTACTTAATACCAGAAACTAGAATTAGTAGGACAGTGATTCCCTTATAATTAAATTTACTATGTGTTCTGAAAGGCAGTTCGTAAGAGCAAAACTATGAAATTTATTAATGCTATTTTTAAATTATGCTTACTCTTACTGACGAAAGAGAACTCCCTATTGCACATCTGTCAGTTCTCACTCTGTCAAGAAACAGTTCTCACATGCTCTTCTGTCAGAAGCCTATCTTACAGCCTAAAAGCACTCTTCAGTGTTTCTCCTGGTAAACATTTGTTTCATACCCAATTCCAAAATTTTGTATTACATAAAAGACTTCACCATACTGAAATATAGAGTAGTCTGCCTTTCTGCTTTCCTAAACCTTTAACTATTTCCACTGCTATGCTATTTCAACTAACTCGGGGTTAGCAACAGTGAAGGACCTGCAGACTGGAGCTAGAAGAGGTCATAACTCACCCACAATCCCTCCCTGAGAAATAGGAAGCACATGAGCCATGGAAGTCTAAATTGCACTGGCTTGTCTGGGCTGCTTGCAGGATGCAGCCCCACCACATTCATTTGTCGTCTGAGAGCCTGGAACACCATTCCCTCCCCAGGTCTCTGCAAGGAAGTCAGAAGAGGGTAGATTTACAGGCACCCTTCAGAGGCTTTGCACAGGAGCAGGGATGGCTCTGTAGCGGCTGAGAGCACTTTGACTTCCATGCCACTCCTTGGGCACTGCTCTGCAGGCTGGAAGAGATCACAGGAGTAAGAAGCCAACCATCATCAGCTTCCTGCTGTGCAAAATAAAAACTCCACTTTCATTAGCCTTCAGTGACTTGCTCAAACTTGAATCCACATTAAGCTTCAAAACGTTTATGGGGTTTTGGCCATAGAGATACAGCTAGATGAAAACGCCTCCTTTATTTCTCAGACCATCACGGCAAAGTGATACAGCAGTAGCTTCAGATATCTCAAATTCTGTCTGATAATTTTAAGTTTTCGCCTCCATCAAGGCTACCACATCACAGATACCAGATATAAACCAGTCAAATATTCAAGGGATATTATAATCCAATGACATAAATACTATGATAACATTTGAGAGCCACAAAACAATCTCTCTTTCTTGTTACTTGTTACTTCTTGATGAAGCGATAGATCCTCTAATACCATGATACATACCTTATACCATGATACCCAGCTTGTCATGGGTATAACAAAGACCATAATACTAACTCAACAATTCAACAGTGCTTATGTAGTATCTAGTGCAAGGGTCCAAGTCCAGGTGTACTCAGGTCACACAACCAGCAGCAAGACTCAGCTCTGTGCAAGGCACGACACAGCTCACAAGGGGGGCTCTTGTAGCATCCAGAGCACAATACATACACACACTCTCACATACAGTGGGTTAGGTGACAGTGCACATGGGTAGGAAGATCGAAAGACTTTACCCAAGAGCTAGGGGTTAACATGTTTAACGATCCTTAATGACAGTCAAAGAAACTTACTTAGTAGGATGACATTAGCCTCCCTTCATCAGAGAGATGTCAGACTGTCTCATGCAGTCAAGACAGTCCAGGAGAGTAAAATAAAGACTGTTTCAAATGCTACATTTAGATTCTAGTCTAGGCTCCGAAATCTTAATAGTTTAGAAGAGCAACCTTCCAAACTCACTGACCCAGCATTTGGTTTTAAACGAAAAAACTTCAAAAAATTCCAGACATCCTTCATATGCTGTATTGAAAAATTTTAAGTTGACTTTCCTCAGCCTGAGCTTTGTTAATTTGCAGTAACTGTCTTATTTCTTCTTTCTTTGATTACATGCATTGTCTAGCGGTTTTGCTTACAAGATTGATCATTATTAACCACTTGTGCTCCACGGCACATTGACATAGCAATTCACTATGCAATGAATCATTTCAAAACATCAGAGTCACAGCAATATGGCCATCTGTGGATTCACATTCTTTTAACCCTTAAACTTCAGATTTTCAACCATAGTTCACACTCCTGGAAGCTACGAAGTTCTAGTTTCATTTCCACTTCATCAGAAGAAACCCAGATACTTTCACCAAAGGCACAAACTATAAGAAAGCATGATCTCCAAGGTATACACAGTAGCTGAGAATGCTACTAAGCAAGAAGAATTTAACCCTCAAAATGTGTGGGCGACCCCATTGTCTCAGCAGCAACAATTCATTTTAAATGCAATCCTACTTTGAAATCTCTTGGCTACATCAACCAATATGTGAAAAGGCTACAACACATAAAGGTTTAGATGCCACTCAGAACTAAGTGTCTTAGCGAATCACTTCTGTTAAATGATTTTGCTTTTATACTACTCCCATCAAGCCTCAATCTGGCTGAGCTGCTTTTGAAAGCAGTCATCTCACAGCTAGCAGTAGGAATCATACAGATATTTTCATAAAGGTATTTTACTTGATTTTCAAAATAAGACATGTCACAATAAGAAAACAATGAAATATGGAAACAGCACACCACAGTGTTTCTGTTTACATTTACAAGCTAGACTAGATGAAATATGAAACACTTCTAGTCCTCAGTGTAAACAACTATTTCATACATTTTAATAAAGATACAGGATCATCCAAGCAATTGCCCCTAGATAACATGGGGAAATTGGAAAGTAAAATGCATAACATTTCAAACAAGTGAAAATAAATTGACATTTTATTCAAAGCTCTGTCAAAGAAACCCTCACAAACCGCCAATTATTTGGGGTACTTAAAAAAAAAAAGAAAAAAAAAAAAGTCAGCGAGTCCTTGGCTCCCCAGATCAGTTCTACACGTAGAAGGCTCCATATGGGAGCTTTTATACTGAGTCCTGCTTAACATTCATTTGACAAATATAATGAGGGAGTCATTATACGAACTGTTATGCCAAGGTCCTGGCCTCTTTGCCTTTCTCTTTTCTTGCCTACCTTCTCCATGCATATCATACAAATAATTCTCCAAGTTATTCACCAAACTGCCCTTACCAGCTTCACTGTATACAAACTTCTTCATGAAAATCCTAATACTAGTGATCGCTAGATAGCAAAATATTTCTTCATGTCACATGCATGTTCTTCTGATACAATTCATCAATTTTCTTCTAAAAATGTACATTTTTATTAATACTATATGGAAATACCTGTTACAAATATTACAATTACTTGTAAAAAGAGGCAATTTACCTGTGCTATGAAGATATTTTATTAAATAAAAATAGTCAAGGTAACCATTTTACTGTGCAGATTTGTACATCTGCCTCAAAATATTCACAATACAATACTGCAATACAAATATCACAAGATAATGTCACAGGTAATCACCTACAGCAGTATCCTCAGATATGCCATCAAAACAGTAGTTGATTTGCATTTACTCTTATGGAATGGTCAGCTGGCTGTCTGTTATAAGACATTTCTTAAAATTTCTTCTTTCACACACTAACAGAACAAGTGAATATCTCTGTAATACCTAAATTGCCTTTGATATCCGGGCTAAAGATGCACTACTCCAGGATTTCCATGCTGGTTTTGTCCACCTTTTTAAAACATAAACAAATACACAAACTCTTAAATCACTGTCCATAATCTAAGAATTTTTACAAGGCTATCTGTAATTTGTTCTCTCTCCAATAAGAATCCCACCTAATGCATCTCTTCTTTCCAGTTGTTTCTGACCAGCCCAGTCTGTACACATTACAGATGGGTAAATCCTCACCTTACCTAGTTCCCCCCACGCCACAACATCGACTCCCTGACATTAGGTCCTCCTAACACCAGGAACATCTTTTTCAGCCTGCTGCATAAGAGGGAAATTTCTTTTCCTTCCTCATCTCCTGCTTCATATATCTGGAGGCAAAAGAGGGCTCTGCTTTCAAGCGGCTGACTCCACACCCCAGCATCATAAATACCCGGATACATTCTGCCAGAAGAAACGCTTATGTCACGGTGTATGACACTTCTGGCAAGTCAGCACATGCTGTGCTTCAAGCTGCTGCAGAGAGATTTCAACCAGTTCCAACTTGAGTATCTTCGCATTACACCACAGTTATTGCTGGAAGCCATTAGATAACTTGGATATTGGACAGGATTTAGAACTAGGCTAAAACACGGAACAGGCAGGCAGCTGGTCTCGACCCTGTTGCCACCATGATGGGAAAAAAGAGACCAATTCTGCAAATTGTCATTAGTGAAATTGTACCAATGTCATTCACTTCCTTCTAGATATCTGCACTTTTCTAAAGATCATGGACACTTGTGAATTCAAAATACTTATGATGCTGAAATGTTTGTAAATGTACGTAACAGAACAGAACACAGCCACACCTTTCCTCATACACCTAATAAGTAAGATTAAGTTACATAAACACATAACATCCATTTGCTTGCTTGCTCTCTTAGATTTGGACTGTTCGACAACAACTGCATCTCCTACTGTAAATCAGCACCTTCCCATGGTCACTAAAGGAGAAAGTTTTCACCCCTAGTCTCATGCTGCTGTTCAAGGCACAGCAATGAGAGACAAACTTTGAACATCTTAAGTTCACAAGCAAAGACACTGTGCTGTGTACCTAAGGAACATGTTACCATATTTCTGCATGTCTGTCAATGTCATTGCAACAAACTCCTACTGCCAACTTCAACATCAGGTTCAGTAAGCCATAAAGGGGCTTACAGTGGAAGGCAGTTGAGCAGTAGAAATAAGAATGAGTTAGCGTACTCAAACACTTGGAACACCATGCTGTCTAGGGAGAATGAGAGCTCTGATTATCCTAACAGCCAAATTGCTACCAGGTTATCAAGAACTCTCGTTCAGGCACTTG
Source organism: Thinocorus orbignyianus (assembly GCA_013400375.1). Lineage (NCBI taxonomy): Eukaryota > Metazoa > Chordata > Aves > Ciconiiformes > Thinocoridae > Thinocorus > Thinocorus orbignyianus. The sequence goes on from VXBW01006801.1 coordinate 1,279,502, forward strand.
TCTTTGCGATTGGCCCAAGTTCACATAAAAACTGAAGAGCACCTTTTGCTACTGATGTATTTCCATCCTCCTTCTGGCTACCATCTGAGTGCCTGTACTTGGTCCCAGAAAAGTCTGGAAAATTCAGTCCCTTAAAGCCTATTATCATTTTTGTCTCTTAGCAGTTTGGCATTTGAGAGTGGACTATGGTATCAATTGCCTCACAAACTCCCACTACCAAAGCGTGCAGATTTGATTTGGACCAGATCAGTCTAGTTAGGGACTGAGCTGCCTCACACAGCTGTTGAAGCCAACACAAACCCTCTATAAATATACCCTCATACCAAAGACCAGCCAAGTTTTGCTTGTCTTGCTGGCAGCTTCCAAAACCAGATTCTCACTGGGATCACAAGAGGCACAAAGAGAAGCGCTGTTTGGGGTGCTGGTGGATAAGAAGCTCAACATGAGCAAATGTGCACTCACAGCCCAGAAAGCCAAACATATCCTGGGCTACATCAAAAGAAGTGTGGCCAGCAGGACAAGGGAGGTGATTCTACCCTTCTACTCTGCTCTTGTGAGGTTCCACCTGGAGCACTGCATCCAGCTCTGGAATCTCCAGCACAGGAAAGACATGGACCTGTTGGAATGGCTCCAGGGAGAGCCACAAAGACGATCAGAGGGTTGGTGCACCTCTCCTATAAGGACAAGCTGAGAGTTGGGGTTGTTCAACCTGGAGGAGAGATGGTTCCAAGGAGACCTTATGGCAGTCTTCCAGTACCCAAAGAGGGCTACAGGAGAGATGGGGCGGGACTCTTTGTCAGGGAGTGTAATGACAGGACGAGGAGTAGTGGTTTTAAAGTGAAAGAGAGGAAGCTCAGATTAGATATGAGGAAGAAGTTTTTCATTCTGAGAGTGGTGAGGCACTGGAACAGGTTGCCCAGAGAAGCTGTGGATGCCCCTCCCCTGGAGGTGCACAAAACCAGGCTGGTTGGGGCTTTGAGCAACCTCGTCTGGTGGGAGGTGTCCCTGCTCATGGCATGGGGGTTGCAACTCGATGATCTTTGAGATCCCTTCCCACCCAAACCATTCTATGATTCTACGAGCCCAGTACCAGAAACACTTTATGAGAAGTCATCTAAGAAAATGAGGACGAAAAACCTGTGTCTTCAACATTAATATGAACCACCCTTTTGTCACACAGAGTTTTAAATGTTTAGCCTCTTACCCTAGGCACCCTATGGAATAGCAATTGTGATGGATTCCCCAGAATCTAGAAAATAAACATATTCTATGTCCATACTGATGGGCCCTCCAGAGAAGTCCATTTCTGACAACATCCCTCCTGCCACTCAGTCACCATCCTTGCTCTTCCTTAGATATCGTAAGTGCTCCACAACAGTGCAGCAAACAGCAAGATGGAAGAGCACTGAGAATATCAGGTATTTGCATTGGCAATTACAGACGTGGACAAAACCTCAATGAAGTCTGTTTTATTTGAAAGACATAGCTTTTTTAACAAGGTTAGTGTACTACTCACAACCAATTGAGCAATATGACCCTATTCTGAAATCTAACCATGTAAAATGGGTAGTCTCTTACTATTCTCTCCTCTTAATGCTTAACAATGCCTGATTTCCTTGCAATATTTTATTTCTTCTCTAAAACAGTAAACCATAAACTCTCCGGCAAATTAAAACAATTAAAAATTTAAGTGAGCACTAAGTCAACAATTTGGTGATACAATCATGTATTTTCAATTAGATATTCACAGTCTGCAAGTGAATTTATTTAGGCCAATGTATCAGCATCACCAACAAAAATATTCATCATCATTACCACTTTCATCTGGCAGAAATTAGTAGCAGATGTTATGGAACTTTTCCATGTTTATATTCATAGATGCTTGACGTTCCCCCATTGAGTTCAAAATAAGAAAACACAATGAATAATAATCCCATCTTCACAGAACACTATTTTGAATAATAATCTGCATCTCCTCTCAAGTCAAACCTCAGACTGCAGCAGCCATTGCTTTTTGGACTCAGTCTTCAGCAAGACAATTTGCTCCATGTAAGGGATGCAAAACACTAAAACAGAATATTGGCTTGCAGTTCAATTACTGCCCAACCACTAGAATTATTCCTTGGCAAGTCTGATTTGCATAAACACTACACACTTTCTCCACACCACCAGTAAGAAGTGTCGGTTCTTCTACCCTGCAGTCCACTGACAACCAGCAGTGTTAGATTTGCTTGTATAGTAGGATAGATCTTTAAATTATGTACAGCAAAGTCTTCTCTTTTTAAAGTATTTTCTTAGCCCAACCACACTTCAACTACAAACATTTATTCAGCAATGATAAAAAATGTGATTTAGGATTTAAAAAAAACAAGCAAATGAAACAACATCAACACCAAAACAAACTCAAACCCCAACACACAATGACATGGCCCCTCTGACTGCCTGAGCCAAGTAATCCCTGTTCTTTCTGCTGGTGAGGAATCACACAGCACAGACCCGTGGCAGTGTCTGGGAAGGGCAGGGAAGCAGCTTCTCATATGTACCTGCGTGGAAAACAGGGAAATGTGGTGACTTCAAGAATCAGATGGTGAAACTGAAACTTCTTAACATACCTACAGATTCCTTTTATTTCCCATGACTATATTGTCCAGGAACTAAGCCCTCCGAAAGTGGCTTTTCTCCTCTCTTCAAGGGATTAGTTTTTCAATAAATCAGTTTGCTGCATAAGGAAAGGAACATGAGTGCTAGGACAAGATTACACTGGTATCTTTTTCTAGTTTACTACTTTGCAGTCTGCTATAGTCAAGCTCCATAGACCGGATGGTGTGACAACTTCCAGCACGCCCACACAAGAGGAAAGGGAGGAAAAAAGTGTAGTAGGCAGGAACACAAACCCCAAACCTTCATTTTGATTCTCTTTCTAAGCAGGCAGGTACACCTACCAGCATCCTAAAAAATAAAATACCAGAAAAGCTGGCAGGGATGCTAACAGGAATTACACTGTCAACAGCATCACCCTGTCAAGGAGGTAAAAAGGAAGCCATGCTGCCTTAGATAAAATACTGCCAAATCTAGTCTGTGGCTACCAAAGCACTAAAGAACTCCTGATACACCCTTAACTCCTATTTCACAGTAGACAATGCAAACAGAGAATCAGATCAAAAGATAGCATTCTACAAAAAAATATGCAGACAATGTAAACTGGTAAGAAGACTGAAATATTTGTGCGGTGTTTGTCAAAGAGTTTATTTGGTCTATCAGGTAAAACACTGACAGCACAGCACTGCAGCATTCCCTCCTTTATGACGGAAAAATATAGTAATACATATTATTTTCCTCTTACTGAAATCTTCTATTTCCTTGATATCACAGATATTTTTAATTAAATACAATGCAAGGAGTATTTGAATTTAGGTATGATTGTAACTAAAAATAATTATAAATCTGTACTTTAAGTCTTCCAGCAAATAAGAGGTAAAATGTCACATCTACTGAAGTAGATGAATAGTAAGTTATCTGATGTAACAGTAACTGGGTTAGTATCAAGACAGACATTTCAAGAAACTTTGGTGTATGCATATGCTTAAGTACATTTGTTTATTTAGAACACAGCTATATTTATAATTTTGAATTAATGGTGAATATTTTTTAATCCAACATAAGTTGTTACTGAGAACTGGGAATACACAGAGCATTTTTCCAAGTGAAGAGCCTCTGCTCCCACTTTTAGGGCTGAATCACTCTGCAGGAAGCAGCAGCTTTTTAGGAGAGTAGCAGAACGATGTACCTGCTGGTGTTTTAATCACTCTTCCGTGTCCCAGGCTGGCAGTCTGCTCTCTCTCACCCCAACATTTCACTTTGGGAAATTTACACATTGTTTGTGAACAAACCAAACCCCAGAAAAACACCCCCACAACCAAAGAGCAAACTGAAGGCACCACTCTGTAACTGGGATGACTAACTCTTATTACTGCAAAGGTACAAATACAATAAAGCTGTTCAGAAAGGCACAGTCATAGGTTTTTATCACAGATCTCGTACGTCTCCTGTTTAATAAAATACCGATAATTACAAAGAGTAACCTGGAGGGTATGAGAGCAGGAACTGGCTGTATTGTTTCCAAAGCCAGGTCAGACATCTAACAGAAAGATAAATCTGACAGAGAGGAAGCATTACAGTATTAATTATTAATATTATTTTTTATCAATGTTTTCTAGATCGTTCTGGGAAAATGCAATTTAGCAGAGGAAAGTAGCAATACACTCACATACCCACCAACCTGTCAACTTTATTTTCTGTACAATATTCCTGAACACTTCCCTACAAGGAGTAGTTCTTACAAACATAAAAGTTAAAGCTTCTCATGTCTAGCAGCAGCATCAGCAGCATCCATAGGATACCTCTGCTACCTCTTGTGCTCATTCTGAATTCACAAGGCAAAAATCTCAGCTGTGTGCCATTTTTCCTTTACTCGCCCTGACATTTTCAAACCCTTAGGCTGCCCACAGACAGACATACCCAGTAGAATGCAGAAAGATACACAAGTTTTTAAATAACTTATCTCTCCAATAATCCTTTTTTTCTTTTTTTCAATCAAACAATTTTCTTTTGTAACCCAACAGTTTCTTTTACTACTTAGTGAAATTTTGGCCCAGTTTTTTGTTAAAAAGCTTGGGACAGAAGAGACGTGAATTCCCTGGCCTTCCTAAAGGCAGCAGAAATACTGCTTCATGACACGTACCACTAAGATGATGAGAGAGCAAGTTAAATGCTGTAACTATAGAGTTAAATAATATGAAGAACTAAGTACCATTTTAAAGGACACTGTCAACCAAATACAAGGGGCCTGACTATTCAACTCAGAGTCAGTGTTACAGGGCAATAGCCAAAACAATCATCCATGGTGGAATAACCCATTTGATCACATTAGAGAAAAGCACAACTCATCTACCGTGAAAATAAAAAAGAACAGCTGTATCATAAGGTCTTACCCATCACAGCACACACAAAAACCTAGTTCTTGTTCTATAATTTCTCTTAAAAAAAAAAAACAAACCAACCACTCATTTTAACTTACTACTATTGAATTATACATGTACCTTGGGTTTTGGCAGCACTTCCTCTTGTGAGCAAGTCTTTTCATTGGTTTGTATTTTCCACTGGGCAGATATTTAGCCATTATTGGTCAGACTGACAATCTGCACAGCTCCATTTGTTTCAATCTCAGCAGTTCCAGCTTGTGCAGGTACCATCCCATGGAAGCCAAACAGGGAGAGAGGAGTTGGGCACATCAAAAGAGCTAAACAACAATCTGTCTTCTCTAGTAAGACTTTTGAGAGCTAGGGCCAATGTATATTATGAACACACTATACATCTCAAAACACAGTCCTGCATGTTGTCTACCTCTGGTAGAAATTCCAGGCAAGAACGGAGTATATCACCATTAAAGTTTAACTAAGGAGCAATTTTTCATTGTTGTATGCACCATAGAGAAATAGGAAATTAAAAGGAGCCATAGGAAAGGTATATCCATCTGAACACAGGTTCCCCAGTGCAAACCTGGTGGCCCAGTAAGGCAAGGAAAAGAATCATAGAATGGTTAAAGTTGGAAGGGACCTTAAAGACCATAAAGTTCCAACCCCCCTGCCCTGGGCAGGGACATCTCTCCCTAGAGCAAGGTTACTCAAAGAAACAGGCTTCTCTTCCTGCCAAGTAATGCAATCCCACAGGACACCCAGAACTAGGTCTGCCAAGGACCAGCACAGGCTTGCACGGGGCCATGGAATGCTCCACTTTCAGGAAACCCAAATAAAAGCTTCCCATATTTGCTTAAGGTGCTGAGTGCAATGCAAAGATACTTGCTTGAGTGCTGCCTTTTGTGACCGTGCAGCCATTGTGCATGTTAGCAAGCATTCAGAGATCTGTTTGTCTTCATCTTGCTGCTCAGACTTCCACATAATCCCTCAAAAGGGTATTTTTCCTGTTTCTGCCCTCCAGAATGAGTCTTTCCATAGCTGAGTATTCCCTTAACTGCTTACAGACTGGTATTGTTTAAAGTCAGTGAAGCAGAGAATGCAGAAGACCGAACTAACTATAGATAGAGTAAATGAGTGCTAGACAGCCTTATTTGGCTTTAGAAATTGAGGCTGAGGGACAAAACCAGCTGTGAAAATTATGCATATTACAATGCTAATTAAACCTTGTCTCTTCAATCTCACTAGAATATTCCAAGTTTTCTATAAATTACAGCTCATATCAACTTCAGAGATCTGCAACTTCCAAGAAAATCTGACTTCTGAAAACCAGCTTCTCAGGTCCCCAGGTATAGATTCTTGAGCATAGATTTAGTCACCTGGTTTGAAAAAATTGTTATCCAGAAACAGATTTTGGAGGAAACTTCTCAATTGTAAAGTGCTAGGTTCAGATTGAGACAAAGGACACAATTAGGAGCAGAGCTCATTCACTTAAAAATGTCTTTCACATCAGACCTATGCAATCAGTCACATATCCTCACATATTTAAAAAAAAAATATGAAAGATTCAGGGTTGTTTGGATAGGAAATATAGAATTAAACTGAGCCCATCAAACGCTGCATTTTGGTGACCTTTTCTCACACAAGAGTAAGAAGATTGTACTGTTTGGTTTTGAAATACTAGTAAGAAGGCATGTCAAATCCCATAGATAGATGATACCCTTAATGAAGCAGTACAAAACCATCTCTGATGACCTGGTTGATAAATCACAGCAGAGTGAGTGACTATAACTAAATCACTAGGGAAAAAATGAAAGTCTTACATTGTTGGATGCGATAAGCATTCCGTGATAGAAAAGGGCATCTCTCACATGGAAGGTGAAAAAGGGAATTACTGAGTCTTGCTGCTCTTTATGAACACTGGGCCACAGAGCTGACGGCTGATCAGAAAGCCCCAACTGCGCTATAGGCAAATGTTAAAAACAATTCATGCAATACATGTAGCATATTAATGAATACTAACAGTCTAGACTATAACTTAGCCCTGTCCTGGAAACAACCATGAGAAACTATGTACGGACAGAGGCCAGAAAAGATTAGACTACAAAGGAAATTCTCTCCCTCAATGAAATTGTAAATATAAATACTAAAAAAAAAGAGCTCTGGCCGCTGAAATACATTTTTTTTCCACTGAGAAAATAAAACACCACCTTGAAAATTATTTTCTACTTCTTCAGTTTTGTATGATCCTTCGGTTTTAGCAATATACTTTTTGCTACTATGGCTTTGCTAGCCTAACTGCTGATTTCCTGTTCATTTTCAGAACTCTTCAGAATACAAGATCAAACCCTAGAGCTGGCTGGCTAGGCAGCTTCAGCATTTGGACACCTGAATTAAAGTTCTCACTTTCATTCACCAACTTTGCCTCTGAGCATAAACTACGCTGAATTGTACAGCAGATAAACCCATCTAAAACCTGGTTGTTTATAAAAAACATACTGTACCTCGAAACATTCATGAGATTTAAGATAAGTCAGTTTATGTGGTTTTAGTGAACAACATTACACTTTTAAACTGCTTTATTGTTTCTAAAAATAATAAGAGTTTAGGACATTTTAAAACTTCAAAGATGCATAGGAGTTTCAAACCGAACATCAGGCATTTCAAACATATTTTCTTATTTTCAAAGCATGCTACTAGGCACCTACAGAACAGTTTCATTTATGACTCTGTTTAATTTACTCTCATATTTCCTACACAGTAAAAAGCTCTCAGTTCCTGACCCTATGGATCAAACAGCTGGGCATCTAAGGCTTTTGCCTATAATGGATTGCAGGAGATGGATTTAAAAACAAAATGTTTTAGACCTGGCTTTAAAGTGAACTGAACTATGGTTTAAACTTGTATTATAAAACACAAATGAAATTATTTTGTAGGGTTCACAGTTTGTTTGAATACTCTTTAATCATAGTATGTTCAGCCTGTTTTAATCAACATCTTTAAGGAAGCCAGACAATGTTCCTTCTTGCTGCCACACATCACCATTAATGAGTCTGCAATGAGGAATACAGCAGAAGTAGAATTTAGGACTGTTACACTAGAGACTAGCAAAACCTAGCTTCCAGTTTCAAAGTCACATTGACCATAAAGCACCGTCAGATACAAAAACCCCACCTTTTAAGGACTGGGCCCTCAATCTTAACCACACAAATGGACTCTTGAGTTCAGGTGGAACATGAACTGTTGTACGGTGATTTGTACTGATTAGGACTAGAGGTTTGGTCATCAAAGTCCACATTTGTAAGTTGAGTTAAGAAAGGCAGAGTTTGTACAATCATCTCTTCAGATGAGAATCAGAGAATCAGTTTTAACTCCGGGGGAATAGCAGGGATTGCTACAGCTAGAAGTACACCCAGCTGAAAAAGAAAAAAGAAAAAAAAAGAAGAAAAAGAAAAAAAGAAATTATTCTAGAGATGCAAAGAGTAGATTTAATTAAGTTTTATAGCGGAGTTAAGGCCTCTTCCTCCCATCCCAATCACATCCCCATAAATAACAAATGTGAGTACAGACTGGAGTGGATGAAAAGCTCTGCACCGTGTGGCAGCACCACTGCACTCACACTCTGCCAGAAGAGACAATGCAGAGTGGAAATGCATGTGCAGGCAATATTAAAGGACTACAGTTATCCCTTCCTCTTCTGAAGAACGAGGATGAGAGGCTTTCCCTGCTCTTTATGTAAACCAGGACTTATGTGTTAACACAGGGCTCTTATCAGTCCTGTTCCTAATGGTCACCTACTTGTTTAAATCAATAGGAAGATGCTGATTTACAGGAACTAATCACCTGCTATTGACCTCATAATAGAAAAACAGAAACAAGACGGGACCCATCACGATCCCCAAGACAGGTTTGTAATTATTCAATTTCAGTAAGATACTCGAATGAATATAGACAGTATATTCAAGGCGATATTAGAATAAGAACAATATTCTCATTTGATGCCTTTTACTTTGCCGGAAGTCAAATACATCTTCGTGATTGCAGACATAAGCACACTTGCTCAGACCTTCAACTGGGCCTGATAAATGGTATGGTGGTTCTCCAAATCAACTGGGACAAGTCAGGTGACAAATGATTTCCATTAGCTTCAGCAGAATGGAAACAAAACAGATCAATACAAATGATTTGCAGCAAGTTCAGATCATAAATTTCCTTTTGCCCAGTTCCATCATTTTAAAATAGAAGCATTCTCCCCACACAATATGAAAAAGGCGGTAGTGATCCAGAGATTTGATCATTCCAGTTATAACAAACTGCTCATGATTTCAGCTTGGAGTGCTTTTTAATCAAGCGTTAATTTTACTCAGTGATACATAACGATATTATTTTAAAAGATTGCAAACAATAAAAATGATAATGACCATATTTTCAGAAAATGAATTGGATCCTACTGTTATGTAAAAGCTGTAACAGTCCTAGATTCTACTTTTGCTGTACTAAAATTATGTGTTATTCTGCTTTCGCATTTGCTCATTTGTCTATGACCATTTCTAAACCGTTTGTGAAGGATATTTTGGGGTCACAAATTCTCTTACCTTTGAAAGCAAACAACTGATTTTGAGCACTCACTACAAGGAATAGCTTTGCATAGTTCCCTGCTCATTGTAGATTGCTACATTAACTCCCATTTAATAAACTAGAGTCCCAAAATATACTCATCTACCATAATGTTGAGAGGAAATAAACAGTGATTTGTGAAACCACTCTTATGAGCAAGTCATCTATCCTAACGAAAAAGACATTCATAAAGAAAAAGAAAATATTTCAGTGAAGCAGGAAAGCCATTAATTCCCTCAGAGCATGCTCAGTGCACCTCACTCTCAGAGGTATACAATACACTTCCACAGGAACATGTTCTGGGCAAGATTCCTTTGTAAATTAGTTAACATAGTGATAAACACACACAGACGTCTGTCACTTGCAGTTACATTCTCTCAATATATCTATATAGTTATAACATTAATGATGTCTCCTTAACTAAGCTCTGATTCTGAGTTCATTTTCATGCAATAGCTAGTTCCATAGGATAATTCTTAGTATCAAATGAAAATGGACCACAAACTTTCCATAAAATCAAGTAGTCTCCCTTTCAGTGTATTGTCTTTAGTTCTTTCATCTCTAAAAAAAGTAGAGGGAAAAACAGAAGGAAATAAGTTGTCCCTTTTCCATATCACTACAAGAATAGTATCTTTTCAGAACATCTCTTTCTCGATGTACAGGAAGGTGGAGGTTGTGACGTCCTCCTCAGGACTGGTACATGACACCCTGCATGGGGCCATACTCGACCTGCTCTGTCATGCTACTCCTCTCTGTCTCTTACCTGGTGTTATTCAGAACTCACACAAACAGGCCACTGGTAGAAAAAAAACTTTTCCACGATAGAAAGCAACTCTACCTTTTTATTTTTATACTCGACAACATAAACCAAACAATTCCTACACATCACAAGTGGATTCAGTGACGAGGGATTGGTATTTCTAGAAACAAAGCTTAAGTGAATTAAATCAAAACAGCATCATGGATTAGAAGAGATAGCACATACTGTAGTCTAGTTGTACACACTAAGTACTTATCTGAAGAAAAAAAAAAAAGAATCACCAAAATATGATTTTAGAGTTTATTTAAATAAACTAGAACTGTCTAGAGCTAATTAGAATGAAACAGCCTCTCTTAAAAAGGTAGAATAACCCCCTCATGTTTTAATTTAGTCAAGACAGGACAGAATTTCAGTAACACTGCAGGATGCTCTGTGCTGCAAATTACTTCAAATAGAGAGCTCTATTTCTCTGCAAACACTAACAAATCAAGTTCACAGATCCAGGCACCTGATCAATGTAAAGCAGCTGTTGCTCTTTAATAAAGGATACGAAATTCATTAGCATGATTTTATTTAATTTGGAGAGAGCAGAATGAGAATGGATTTTAACACAAATTTCTGGTGTAATTATGAGATTTACTGTTGCACTTGGATTTTACCTCACTCTCTCTCCCTGTGTTCCCTTATCTCCTCACCTTCTTAGCAAAGTGTGCTTTTGTGCACACACAGCACTTTCGTTGTCACAACTGAGCAGAGAAGTTCAGGTTCTGCAGCTCCTGGTTCAGAATGGTTTATACACACACACACACCATCCCATAACCTGCCAAACACTCACACTTATGCCACTGACTTTCTGCGACTCCGTTACTGCACCGATGAAGTCTGTGACAGGACACTGTAAGGTCATTTACTGCGGGGTTCCATGTACGAGTCAGCTCGCACACACTGCCCCCAACACCCACTGAAAAGGATCAAGCGACACAACACAGACAGGCAGATTTAATTTCAGTTTTTCAATCTTTCAGGAAGCACAAACTACATTAGAGGGTGGGAGGCAATTATCTGCTGTCTACCAGTATTATTTTGGGTTGCCCCTTCCCACTCACACTCACCCCCAGTCCACTTCTTTGTTCAATCCAATTCAAGTCATTTTGTACTACCTCAAGTCAAAAGCTCAGATTATTTATTTTTTCTTTATTCTGAAGTAGATACAGATCATAGAAATTACTTCTTCCCCACTCCTTCCCCCCTGCAGGTATATACTAAAATCCAAGTTATATTTCTATCAGTTGGTTTAACACCTAAGAAGAAGGATTTTTAAGTCATTTTTGCGAATGGCAGCTCACTGTAACGCACTACAGTGGGAAGACTGAGTAAAATCCAGTCACATTATAGTGTTCAAGAGGTAGTAACTGCATTTACTTAATACTTCTAACTCCTTTTAATAGATCAAGAATAGAATAATGAATTACATTGTGCTTTCTTATGCCTATATGGAAATAAATGCAATATCTATACTGGTTATGTTATGATGCTTCACAATTGAACTGTGGTATTTTTCTGCCTTGAAAAGAAAAAAGATTGACAAACCCATCACTAGAGAGGACTGCAAGAGCCTGTCTGTCAGCTTTTCTAAAAGCCTCCATTAGGCTTCCAACTTATCAGGAGGAAAAGAAGAAAAGAGACAGACAGAAAGAAGAGATGCAAGCATCTAAAACGGTGAGCAAATGGTCACTTTAGGACTGCAGCTGTTTCTCTTTGCAGGAGGCACAGCCAAGTTAGGAGAAGAATATTTGGCAAAGATGTTCAATATAGAGAGAAATACATAACGTGTGATCTATGGTGCTGTGCTTTCCCTTAAACAAATCCCATTCCCAGATGCCCTGTAAGATACTGAACTATTGCTTACGTTTGCAGTTACAGCTGGAGATCATATACAAACAAAACCACTCCTGCAAGTTCAGTAGAATGTTCATTCTTACTTTTAAATACATCCATTCAACAATATTAGGTATAAATACAAAATACATAGATTTTCAACATTAACTTTTCTCTCCTCTGCAGAAATACTGGGGGGGAAAAAAAAAAAAAAAACCAAAAACAAACCACAAACCAAAACCAAAGGCTAGACTTTTTATGGTCCAGGTGTTTTAATTGGGCACTAATTGCCCTCTGTGCCTTAGAAGCCTCTTCTAAACAGCAGTGCAAGTATGAAAGCAGGAACAAAGACCCGATGAACCCAGAAAACTTCTCAATTTTGCTCTAACTTTGCTAAATATACCATGAAGTACAGAAATCTCATTATTCTAACTGTTTTTTCTTGGTTAATGTTTAATCAAAGTTACACCTGGAAGAAAAAAAAAAAAGTGTGAGAACAACATCTCCCCTAAGACGAATTCCCAGGATACAACCTGTATTTGTAATTGTTAGGCTCCAAACTAAGTTTCCATGTGTGTACACAAGGGAAAAAGAAGCGATGTTGGAAGACAATATTAAGAGCATAGAATAGGATCTAAAGACAGAGAAGTATTTTAAAGGATTTACAAGACAGAAGAATGCTAAAATATACTCGGGATACCAAAAACTAGAGCTAAATGAATAAGAAAAGTAATTAGCTCTCCCTGCTGACACTGCTTTCCTGTCAGTAACACAACAGCACCTGGTGAGAGGCAGCTGGCCAAGCATTTGACAGCTGCCCACATCGTGTGGAGTGCAGGAGAGCAAAACAGATTTGACCATGGAACTAAAGAGCTTTACAAAAGTTATGAATGTTCCAAACATTACATCATGAATAAGCTGATATACAAATCAGTGTTAGAGTTGGGCTGGTTTACTTAGGAAAAAAAAACAGGCCAATATACAACAATTATTAATCAATATTAAAGTTCACAGGAACAAGCAAAATTTTACCTGGTATGTTCATCCACAGGCCCGTTTGTACTTTTTCAACTGAAAATTTAATGCTGACAAACCATTTCATTAAGTCATAGCAAGAATGCCTAGTACTTTGAAATGTATTTGCCCCAAGTTTTACAAACTCCACTCCCTTCTCCTCCAAGTAGCACAGTCTCTGACCAACAAGTACTGGAATGCTAAGTCTGCACCAGTCAGAGGGCAACAGAAGTCATTCCCAATGGCTTTGCTTATGTCTCAGACCCAACTGAAAATACCCTTCTCACAAGTGGAATGGAAAGTCAGGCCCATTAAGCACAGCCTCACTTCCCCATTAGAAACTGCACTATAAAACTATCCTAGGTCTTCCAGAGAGAATAATCTTTTCTACATTGCAATCCTTCTGACGGTAGCTGCTCCTACTCATTTTCTTTACGCTGCTGTAAGACATGGAATAACAGCTGCTCAACACATTTATGTAACAAATCACTATCACCTGGGTAAACGGAAAAAGCTTAAAAGAATGCAGGGATTATTCTACAGGTGTTTTTCTTAAGGCAGTAAGTCAAATGAAACCCCCATCAACAGAAAAACCTGAACACCAGGAACTGCATTTAGCAGTACAGACAGAGCCTATTCACTTTCTCAAGTTTTGTTTTTTTTTAAAGGCAGAAAAGTTTGACTTTTAATTTACATGTATGAAAAGCATTAACATACTTCCACTTCTCTAAATCCAATTCTACCATGCATTTACTGCCTGCTGGCAGTAAACCACTCCAGGCCACTCACTGTCCCCATTTTACTTATACCCATAATATGAAACTCTTAGTATTTTCTATGCTGCTGAGATGATTGAGATCAAATAGTCTAAAAGCTATGACTGATTTTGCAAGAGCACATTTAAAATGTACTCTTAAACTTTATCACACTCAACAACACATTCCAAGCTCATCTTTTTTTTAATACAGATTTCAGCACCCTCAGTTCTTTGTCTGAATCTAACTCACCTGCCAGGCAGAATTTTAGCTGCATACTGCCTAAAGACATCAAGAATTTGGGAAGAATGCAAGCTTCGTGCCTAGGCCTTCCTTTTAGCTCTAGTGCAAGACACACAAATTCAAACAAACACTTTGGGGGGGGAGGTAAAAAGAAAGCCACAGCAAACCCCACAATAAACTGCCTTACTTCAGCATGAAGGATTTTCAAATTCTTGTTCAGCAGTTTATATCAACCTTAAAATTGTAGTTTCTCCATCCCAGGATTCATTCACAGACAGTAAGTTTCCGTGGACATTTTGCTACGTATTTCCCCACCGCTGCTTTAGGAAGTAGTACAGAGGAAATTACTGAAGATGCCAGGATCCCTCAAATTATCATTACCTCCAGGTTAGCGCCAGTCACTGCTCTCAGTCTCCCACCTCCGGAGACTCCAGCATCTGCCAGTCCCATCCCCACCGTATGATCTCTTGGCAGATCAGGGAACAGCAGCCCTGACCCCAGTCTCAGCTTCCTCAGACAACAGCGCTGCAGGAGACCACTTAAGAGTTTAGTGGGGATATGGGATGGGCCTTGCTCTGGAGCAAGGAGCTGCAGCAGGCACTTTCCAGCAGCTAAAAGGAAACGCACCCCCTGCCACATCCCAGCAGATCCTGGAGTAACAGAGAAGAGACAAAAACCCAAACTAAACCACCACATAGAAAACCAACTGAATGACAGAAAGCCAATCCCATAATTTTAACCCCCCATATTTTATTTCAAGCCTTAAGACAGTAACATTCTCAGCAGAGCAAGTAACCCCCTCTTTGATGAGCCCCTGAGGAGAAACTGCAGTACAGTGAGGGTACCAGGGCTGGGGCATGGGCCTTGGCTCCCGAGCTTCCACCTGCAGAGGATGGAGGCCAACACCCTGCCAAAACCTCCCAACCTTCCCCATCAGCTTTACTTGCAAACCCACAGGTCCCTCTCTGTCCCTAACAGCCGGATTTCAGAAACACCATTCAAAACCCAGCCTGCCGGAGTTTACTTCTTTAGCCCTCATTGACCAGAGCATTTCACAGCTGCTCCTCTCCTGCGTTCTCCCCCTCTAGCTTTACTGAACAAATACTTTTTGAATCAGATCTTTGCTGCCTTCATTTTCCTGGAAAGTCATCACCTTTTTTGACCATCTGTTTTAAAATAAACCTCCCTAACCCTCCTCCCCGAAACAAATTAAAAAAACCACGCAGCACAACAGTGTGAAACCTTCTTCTCTAAACCAGGGATGTACAACCCTTGCTTGAAACAAATATTTTTATTAACTATGTAAACATTTTAATTTTAGCCATCTCAGGCTTCTGGAAGGAACCCATGTTAGTATAATTACGCTGCAGTTCACTCGTATTTGATTAACGCTACAACTAGTTTTAAAGGGCAGTTCTATTTTGAGGCTGAAAGTAGCAGAATTAGAGGCTAATGATTTGATAAAGTCAAAACATCACAGGTAATATCCTACTGATCACAAATGGAGATGGAAAAGTCAAGTAGCTCTATAAATCTGTGCGAGATCTCACTGCCAGGAGAATACTGCAGTCACCCCAAGCTGAATTCTTAAACACATCACATAGAACCACAGGATGGTTAGAGTTGGAAGGGACCTCAAAGATCATCGAGTTCCAACACCCCTGCCATGAGCAGGGACACCTCCCACCAGACCAGGTTGCTACAAGCCCCATCCAGCCTGGCCTTGAACCACTCCCAGGGATGGGGCATCCACAGCTTCTCTGGGCAACCTGTTCCAGTGCCTCACCATCCTCAGAGTGAAAAATTTCTTCCTACTATCCTTGGCTTCACCAAGGGCAAATCCTGCCTGACAAAGTTGATGGTCTTCTATGATACTGCCACAAACTTGGTGGACAAAGGCAGAGCAATGGACTTCATCTACGTGGACCTAAGCCATTTACTGTGAAACTACTTACCCCCAATGTTAGCCACAACCTCTAAAGCCAGAGCTGCCAGTACTATTCCTAGAAAAGAAGCAGTCAGCTTGACAACTGAACACGTATTGGTCATTTCAAAAATGTGAAGTAGTAAAGCTGGGTATGGAAAAATTCTTGTCTGCAGCACTATTAACTGAGCATAAATCTGCAATGAAACCTTGCTGGGGATACAGGCTATTGGCAAACACAGCCAGGCCAACTGCACTGAGAGAGATCCACAGCATCCTTCCCGCCACAGGGAATACAAAGGCCAGCTCCTTGGCAGAGACCTGCAGCTCTGCTTTTCTTGGCTCACACTGTCCCAGCAGATCATCCCCAGAGGCACAGACCCTGTATTGGTGACACTGCGTGATGCACACGGAAGAGTCATTGCCCAACATTTATACCACATGTGATTGAAGTGCTTCTGCTGTGTGTCACTGCTGTTTATGATACACAAAATGTAGGTGCTGTTTTTCCCCCTCTCCCTGCCCATGCGCCAGCAGCTGGGAGGGTCAAGAGAACCCATCTCATCCCATGTTATTCATATTTGTTGGTAATAAAGCTATGTTACTTGGCTGCTTCATTTCCACACATGCAGTTCTATAAACACAGCTACACTCATCAGTCAGCTTTCACATTAGTAAATCCAGCTGTGAAAATTGTACTGCTACCCAGAGATGGTATCATGTATTTTGAAAGGCCATAATATCATCCAACTAATTCTCTAGGACTCAATTCTCCTCTCACTGGCATCATGAATGAGGACTAAATTGGCAAATGGCAAAGGATTAATTAAAAAACAAAAACACAAAGACACCCCCACACAAACCAAAATCTAAATCTAAACATCAGTTATAAATAAGTCAGCAAAAACACTCATACGAAAGTGGGCAATGGAGATACAGAACCACCAGAACTTATATGAGGTTCAAAGTAAACAAATAATTTTTGGTCACTCCAAAAATCTCCATCTTGCCACAAATAAACCTTTTAATAGAAATTGGAAGGTTCCTAAACTTTAGCCCATATTAGTATGCCTTTTGTGTCATGTCTGCCCCGTTGAGACACTGAAGCCTTTTTAGAATGATGACAGTGATGTTATCTTTTTTTTTTTTAATGCCTACTGAGAGCAGAGCAGCTAACACATGTAAACAAACCTAAATATATACTCATCCTTATTATAAATGGATTTGGAGTTTGAGTGCAAAGGAAAACAACTATATTCCCTCAACAATCAGATACTTGGTTAATTCCTAGCAAGCCCTAATCTCCACACCAACTCCCTGGGCTCTGCGGAAGAAACTGTATAAGGCTAAAAGATGCAAAACCAACAGAGTCCGTGCGTTTTCTCCCACATAAAAAGGGAAAAAGAGATGCTCACTCTACCATATTATGCCAACCTTTTTAGAAAGTGGAGTGAAATTAAAAATATACAAGCCTATACCCCAGGAGAAGCAGAGGGAAGGAGGGGATCGTATTTGAACACCTCTGTTATTTTATCAGGTAAGGAGTGAGAGAAACAGATTTGGCTTTTTTGGATGATGATTCTTCAGCAGAAGAACTGAAGCTCAGCCCTTGGTCTTCTGTCCCCCTCCGCCACAGCCTGCAGTGTAGCGAGTCTCCTAAGGCAGGAAAACGCCATTTGAGTCTCCATGCACTCAGACTAGCTACTCTAGGACAAAGATTTTTTTAATGCATTCAAGCCCATTATGCTCAAGCACACCAACATTCTCCTGAGCACTCCAAGAACATAAATACAACTCCTAGGACTTCTGTTTTTAAAAGTGACAGCTGTGCCTGACAGCTCTCAGTTGCCGTGGTATTTCACATCAGACAAATACCTCAGAAAAATTTCTTGCACTTAAAACACGCCAAATGTTTCTTATATTTGCAGTGTTTTTATATTTAGAAATACACAGCATTTCAAATGAACAATAAAGATACATTAAGAGAGCCAAAGTGCCTTGAAGAAAAAAAGTATTCTCCAGTTTAAACGAGATCTACAGATGAAAAGTCAGTTTTGCAAAAATAATTCCTTAAATAGCATTTTTCATTTGATGTTCCTGAAATAAAAGTCAACTTCTCGTTTTATTAACAGAAGAGAAGCCAAAACCAGCAGAGTAAGGTCTATTGAAACTCCCGTGTTAGGGATCAGCACGTCATTTGTTTCTATGAACCTAAACGGATCCTATTGTTTCTTCTAAAAGCTATAGAAGTACAATAAAACATGAATTACATCTGCTCATATTGACATTTGTTTGTCACATCAAAGAAAATAGTTTTCCAGATTCAATCTGGTGAGTAGAAGGCAAGAGCTATGGGCAAATCAATGTCTACCTGATGCTGTCTTCAAAAACAGATTTGAAAAACTGTACGTAGACACGATCCTCTGAGCACCCCAGCATTGACAACCCAGGCACAGCCTGAATAGGTGGCTTGCAGCCATGATCATACTCCACACAGAAGGTCACACACTCACTCACTAATGAAGTGACAGCAAATCATCTCTCTCAAGCCTTTCTCAAGTAAATCCACCTTGCGGAATGGCAGCTGTACACCAAAAAAAACTCAGAGCACCTAAGGTAAAAACCAAACTCTTAAAAAGGCACATAGCTTGAAGCTTGTACCCCTGTGTTCAAGAGCCTCACCTAACATCTCTCTCCAACAACACAGACCTCATCTATGGTGCACTTCCTACACATCATTGACACAAACAGAAAATGTTCTACCTACCAAGGGATATCCATTTCCGCAATTGTCCCATAGAGGACTTCCATCCAAGGTCCTCACTCCTGGATCTATTCAGGATCCACTTATTTTCCTGTTTCTCCACTTTTATGCTTATGTCTGAAAAAATTTATCTGCTATCTTGAGATACAGAACCTGTAAAATAGTACAGCTTCATTCACATAGTAGCCTCCACTTCTCTAAGAGCAAATTCCTGGATTTTGCTGTTGAAAAGATCAGGGTATTTCATTAAATCACAAAATAAGTTGGGCTACAGGTCAGATTAAGACTCCACACTACACAGCTCTTTCTGAACTAGAGCTTGTGTGTAAAAGTCAGTTTGTGACACAACCAAGACAACACTTAGTGGTGAGAAATAGGATTGTGCCTTGTCAGTTACTTTCCCAGTAAATGGGAAAACCCAACATCTGCTGACAAACAGCTTGTATTAATTCTGTACCAAGAACTCAAAACCAAACAAAAACAGAAGGGCAGGGGAAAAAAAAAAAGAAAAAGAAGAAGAAAAAAAAGGGAGAGTGCCTGGAGTTTTTCCCCCCTCCCTAGAGCACAAAGGCTTTTGAAAGAACTGACATATTCCTATCTTCTCTGAGAAAAATCTGTTCTTCAAAATAACCACCAGCAGTTTGAAATAAACAAATGTTACCCCAATCATACAAAGCCATAATATATAAAAAATTCATAGAACCAGAATACAGTCCACAACATGTATCTTCCAGCCTAGGCTTGTGTGATTGCTAAACTTGCCTTTTAATTTGTTTGAGGTGCAACAGTTAAATTCTTGTAGACTTGCTAGAGATGCTTGACGGTTAAACTAACAGAATTGTAATTTATGGGTTTCAGCACATAACCACCACCTGATTGCTGCAGAAATTTGATAAGGCTCTTATCTTTCAAACCAACCACACTACAGGATGTGCAAATCATAAGCTATTATCCTTTAGTTCCCTCTTTTCCCAAGAGAAAGGCCAGAGTGCCCATGTTCAATATGGATGAAGGCCATCTGAGATGCCACTACCATTTCAAATTCCAAAAGGAGATTCAGCATGTAATATGTTAAAAATAAAGGCTGGGGGCTTTTTCACTTGTTCTTCTTCTCTTTTAACACACTATTACCTGTTGTGGACAAACTGTTTCTTCTGAGGACAGGCAGGTAGAGGGCACAAAAGAGCAAATCCATCTACTCAGTTACCAACATTCTCCTGCCACCTCCTCAAGGCCAGCTGTTGTAACTCACAGAAGGAGCATTCTAAGCCAGAACAGCCACTTCATATCATATTCCAAGCCCTTTTAACTCCTTTCCTTTCTGAAAAAAATAGGAAATAAAATAAAAATTCAACTTCAAAATCTCCCCACCTCCAACATCCCCCTGAGATATGCCTCTTCATACTTCGCTGGGCCATTTCAGTCAAAGCTGTAGGACTGCACAGCTTCTACATACAGCAACTCCACACTGAAGGAGGGCCCCCACTCAAATACACCAACTGCTCCCCTCAGCTGACTCCATCTGCATCACAAGCTTCTCTTGTGTATCTTAAACAGTATTGAGTGCATTCACTATTTTGAAACAGCATAATGAACTAGAAGCCACTTCCTTGATTCTCAATGCATTGGTCCTTGTTCACTTCTACTGAAGAAAAACCAAACGCATCATGAATGGAATATTTTGCATTCTCTGTAGTGAGATAAAGGGCTAAACATGCAGAGCAAGAGAGATGCAATTATAACACGCTTAGTTCACTTTTTTTTAAAAAAAAAAAAAGAAAAAGGACTGCGTTTTGGTATACCCTAAACAGAAAACAGAACTATATTAGAAAAGAATGAATTTTATCAGCAACCAAAACAAAGTACTGAGCAGAAACGTAGAGACACTCAAACGGCAATTGCACAATCTGATACTCTCAACTAACTCTAGTGACCTAAGGAGAGAAAATCATTTCTCTTTAGCTGTCTGTGGAAATCTAATTTACCGCAGTAGCCACCTGCACCCAAAATGTTAATATCCTCCAATATACAAATTCTTCTTTCCCTTCTCCATCTGTTTACGTAGCATCTGCACATGAAATGCTCCCGTACATTTGAGACAGCATTAATTGTGGTTACATTTCAGTAGCGGATACACCATGTCCTTACCAGTTTCAGAGCAGACACCATCAGAGTCACTTAAACCAGTGAAGACAGGTAGCAAGTAAATACAAATACTTCACTTAATCAAAAACAGTGTCTCAGCATATATATAGAATACACACACAGAGCTCCCACACAGATTTTCAGTGTTGTCCTTAAGTATTCCTTTTATCTGTTTTATATGATTAATATATATAAAAAATCCAAACAGACAAATGAGATGGTGTTATATTCCAGTTATTGAGATGTTACTGTCTGCATTGTCATGCAGAAGTGCTGTAGTACTGCACCTCTCTCCCTGTAACCAAAGTCTTTGCATTGTGGAAGCATCTATCCCTTTGCTTTTGGTCCAAATTTCACTCTCCACCAACCTTTTTCAATTCACTGCTTCCGTTTCTTTACCTTTGTTTTACAGACATGAAGCTGACAAAGCAAAGCCACAACTGGCAGAGTGTGGGCCAGCCGACAGGGCGATCGAACGAGCACAGACCCGAGGACGCAACAGATTACATGAACTCCAGATCAGTCACAAAATCAGCAAAGCAGCTTCAACACAGCCTCGTGCCAAAACTACTACTATTTTGCCAGGTGCATTAGCTCAAGTGCAGTAGCATATTGACATTATTATATTGCTTTCCACTCTGCAGCTAGCCTGGTGTCTGCCAGCTTGTACATCTTTGTCCAACACTCCTGTACATAGTAAAATTACACATACTATTTGCTTAAATTTCACAGCTCATGCTAAATGTTGACTTGCCAAAGTAGCGATGTGGCTGAGACACAGTGGCAGAAAATAACCTAAATTGTAGTCTCATACAGATCTACCACTAATGCCGCAGATTATTTCCTCCTGCAACTCACAGTCATCACTTTTCTTCTCGCCACCCTGTCACTGCCACTGAGACTACTGTTATAAAAGTACTTTATCATGTTTTGCTTTAGAGTTTTTTCCCCACCATGAAAAATCTCAGTGTAATGAAGCATTCCATCAGGAAGCCCACGGCACACAGCCAGACCTCTGAAAGGGAGTTTGATGATAGATAAAGGTAATTATAGTGTAACATTTGCCATACTACAATTTAAGACTACGTCAGCACTTTCCCCCCCTTTAAGAGGCTTATAACTCTATGAGAGCCTCTGGCCTGAAATTTGATAAATACATCCAGTGAAGAATAAGCTGAAATGTGGAGTCAATGAGATGCCTTGAATTGAAAAGTAGTAATGCCAAAAGCAGTGTTGGAGTGATAGTGGATGGAAGGTTTGATAGTGCTTGCAAAGAATTCTAATGGAAACAATTATCAAAAATCCATCACTTTTCTATTTGAGTATTCTGACGAGTATTCTGAAGAACTGCCAGTGGACAAATTTATTCGAATATACACTGTTAAATTTCTTGGTAAAATTAAAGTTATATTAAGAATGAAAAGTAGGGCTGAAGACATGTTACAGAGCCAAGCAATTGCTGAGCAAATGCTCTACCAAACCAATAAAATATTTCCCTTCACCAGGGCAGTTTTACTATTCCACCTCTGTGCTCTCTCCCATCCAATTACTTTAAGTAAATTGCTGTAATTGTACAATTGTCATTTATCCATCCAAATTCTGCACATCAGCCCTGAAATCACAAGGCCACTTTTTTGGACAAAGAGCATCTGTGTGGTTGGGTACAGGCTACACGAACACAGCCCTGGACACCTCTGGCCCCACACACAGCACTAGCCCCAGGCCAGCTCTGCTCCAGGAGGCCTGTAGACACATCAGCTGGTTGATGCATTTGAGCTAGTATTTCACTACAGAAAACCTCAGAGGTAAAAAAAAGGGAAAAAAAAGGAAGAAAAGCAGCCAGATGAGTCATAGTTTCTTACAGTTGCTACAGCCTAAGGATGGTTCCATTTGCTCAAGACAGCTTAATTCATGTTCAGTACTTCTGGACCTGTAATATCTCTAGCTAATTTGGCAGCATTTTTTCCTACGTACACTCCCATAAAGAAGCCCAAGTAGTTGAATTTAAGCATCTTTAACCAGAGATTTGCCCAATTCATCTGGCAAAGCAGCTTAACTAATATACACCAGTTTCCCTCGAAGAAAGGGAAATGTGATGACAGGCACAGGTGAGGAAAAGAGACAAACTGAGCTGTAAAAGGTCTCAACAATCATGTTATAGATGGTTTTGATCATGACTTGCAAAGCTGCCACAATGGGCTGTGCATGTATGCTTCAAGTCCCCAATTACATCTACTGTACCATCAAGCATCTATAAGTCCTACAGCATCCTCTGGAGAAGGGCACAAGACAGGGGCCATGACAGCCCTACTTCCCCACCCAGGATATAATTTCTGTATTGTATCTTTATAAGAGCAGCTTAAAATTTTACCAGTTGGGTTTTCAATGAAAACAGGAAAGGAATTTCAGGTAGTCATAAAACAATCTTTGACTAGAATCTCTTCTCATTAGATAGAAAACAGATCCTCTCCTTCTTAGAGGAGTCTCACACAGAGGAAAAAAAATACCACTCAAGTCAGTAAATTTACACTTATGCGGAATTTTAAAAATTACAGAACACCACAGTGTTTAGCATTTCTTCTCAGAAGTCATCACAAACAGCAGGAACAGCACTGCCTGCCAACCTACCCTATAAAACAAAGTGAAAAATCATATTCTGATAGATCCCATCACCACTTCACAGCCAGAAGTCCTTGAAGCACCGATCTGTGTGTTATTTAGCAGACACTTTAAAAATGCAACCTGGCACCAGCCTTCATAAAAAAAATCATGTTACTGTGTAAAACTTTCTCTTCAGTGGAAGCCTGTAGGATATAGACTGAGCAGGTAACTCCCCATTGCTCCTCTCACAGTAACTTTTGGGAATGGCCACAGGATTAGATTTGATTCCAGGTGTGCAAAGCAGAGGAAAGAATAAACATAGCACTTACCAACAGTTCACGGACGATAAAAATCTAAGCACAGTAAACATGGAGGCTGGGACCTTCAGCAAAAGAGAGCAAGGGGTCCTAGAGAAGTCTTCTATTCTATGAAGGGTCCCTCATTAACACCCACACGCTGCCAGCAGACAGAATTGTTTCACCAAGAGGATTTGGAAAGCACAGAGTAATATATAAATTAAATTATATTGGACTCGAGAGACCAAGATTGTGAAGGAGAAACCACAGTAGCAACGATCCCAGTGAGACTGTGGAAGGCAGAGAGGAAGACAGACTTACCTGGCTCTTTGGATTTATAGGGGATGAAACCTAAAGGACACGGGAGTGTTATTAACAGCATTCCAGAAGATTGTTATTTTTTTTTTAATTCTTTATTTTTGAGTGACTGGAAAAGGAAGCATAAAGTAACTTATTTTGGCCACTGCAGTTTGCAATCACAGAGTAAGACAAGGGTAAAAAAGTGAGAAAGCAAAAGACTGTTTCTTTATGAGGAAGTATGGACATAATTTTTTACAATCATCTCCACGTTCCATAGAGAGTCCATAGAGAAGCTTATTTCATTAACTCACTGCATAGGGAAGAATTACACTGTAAAGTAAGGTGACACCAACTATACATGTGTACGGTGGAGAAGAAAAACTGAAGCAGCACTCACTTGGCCTGGAAACAAGGACGATGTGAAAAGGTAACAAGGCAGTAAAAAGAGAAATATATTATCCCAGCTTAAACAGGAAACCAAAGTGGCAGGAAAGTTATTTTAAATGGAATTATATGGCAGTATTAAGAATCAAGTTCCCCTTCAATTCCCTTTTTTCCACTTTCTCTTTAAGACAGTCCAGAAGTGGATGCAATGGGGCTGAAGGATGGAAAAGTCACTACCTGCCAAAGGGTCTTGTATTTTACTGGGTTGAAAGCAGGGAGCACTAGAAGGTCCAATTAAAATTCACAGAGCTATTGATCTTAGCCCTGCTCCAGTGAACCCTCTTTCTGCTTCTAGCTCATAAACAAGATGACATAGAAAAGAACTATTGATTTTCATATGATATCTTTTTGGATACATTTTCTTAGAATCTTAAAATTGCATGAAGTGTTCGTAAACAATTGGCCTTAATGTGGTCATGTCTGGCAGAGAGCACAATCCATTTGCCAAGTGTTATAGATGGGGGAATTAAACCAGGTAGACAGGTTCAGCTGAACAGAAACTCAAAATTCCCACCTGGAAACCAAAACACACCATCCTATACCTACTTGCCTTCTTGTTACATGACAGAGTAAAAGCTTTTTACCCCCAATTAAGTATATGCTGATCACAACACTCCCAGCTGACACTTCTTGCAACCATAAATGAGACTAAAAGTCCCTGAACATACCCACTGGCCCTGCAGAGAAGAGCTCCCCGCAGACGGGAGCTGTCATCCCCTGGGGTACAAGGCCGTGGGGTAATTCCTCACCTCCACCACCTCCCAGTATCCACAACAAGCCCCAACTGCACTACCTTTAGGCAGCAATTCATAAAGTAGTTAAACCCAAGTTTAACATTTGAGACCAAAAAAAACCAAAACCAAACCAGTAAAAACACAAGTACCAGAGAAAATAGAATTACCATATTGCAGCTGCTAAAAAAGCTTAGACCGATTATACCCAGACTGTTCTGAATGAGGTCAAAGCACGGCCCGTTTCCCTGACATCTTCTCCCAATGAGTTTCAGGTCACAGTGCCCACAGTGGTAATATTAGCAAATATAATTTGCCACTATTAGGAGAGATCGAAATAGTTTCCCCTCCTTCCTTATCAGCCTTCCAGCATTTTCTGTCAGCGTACCATTCTGATTCAGACTGACTCGCTTGCCATTTTTAAACTGTACGTAAAGTAAAGAAGCATATCTGTCTGGGATAAACAAGCATTCAGCACTGAAAATGCAGGAGCTGTGGTTGTTCAGACTGTAGGCGTTACAACTGCTATTTTTACTACTTGCCCTCTCAGTTGAGTAACTCACTACGTAAACTAAGCAGCCAAATATCAGTAATTGTTTAAAAAATGCCAGTTTTATCTGCTTACTTACACCCTGATGCAAAACTGATCGCACCTAGAACTCACGTAAGCCACTCACCACATATGCATGTTTAAAATAGGAGATGAGATAAGCTCAAGTATCATGCACCTTTCCTTGGAGTAAATTTTGAATAAGGGACAACATACTGGTAATATTCAGGGTAGCTAAGAGAGCAAATATAACCAACAAGCACTCTTCCAGGGAATATAACTAATGTCTTGCAGGAATAAAAAGTAGAAAAATATCTTATTTGAGAAATCCTTTTATCTGCAAATTGCTTTGCTCTTGTAAAAAAAGAAAAAACTGAACTACACAAGTAATGACAGAATACTGACAGAATTATTTTGTGATCTTCTGTTTTTAAGTAGAGACCACTTCAAAACATTCATTTGCTTCAGGGATTTGTTTAAAGTAGAGCAGGTTCATAAATTTTTTTCTTTTCAGGATAGAGACTAAATTGTGGGCTGTTTCAATTCCTCCTTCAGAGTAATCTTCCTTCATATTATTTAAATAACTGCAGAATTTGCTGATAAACAAATGAGAAAGACTCCTAAATCTTTACTCTCTGCTATACTAGTTATTTCCCTAGAAGGCAGTATGAGGCCTCTCTGTTTCCTATCACAGAATTAGAAGGGATGTCCTTACTAACGAGGCTTTTACCTAGCCTTGAAGATGTCTCATGGTGGAGAGTCCACACCTTCCCAGACTCTCTGCCCTTCTTCTCTCTTCAAAATCCAACTTAGGCACCCTCTCCCCACCCAACCACTCCACCACCTTCTGTCTTCGTGTCTCTGGACAGTTTCTCTCATCAGTCACACTCTCAATGCACGTGTTCTACCACTCTATAGACTTGCCAGCTAGGTCACATCCCAAAACTTTTGCTGGCCTTCAGCTAACACTATAACTAGCTGTAGTTATTGCATGAGTATTTATTTCCAGTTAACCACTGCTAGTTTTGGATAATCTTACAGGGGATGTCAAAAGTTTTACTAAAGTTACTACCCCTGTTTCTCCTGTAATGAAGTCCTATTTTTCTGCTTAGAAAAAAAGTCAGATGAATTAAATATAACAAACTGCATCACTGTGGGCTACTGCTTATATCCTCATCTTAGCAGTGCTGACAAAGAGATGAATTCTTCCAGGTTAAGCTAGTAAGTGACATTCTAGGTTTCTCCCACCCTCCTTTGAAAGAATTGCTTTTCCCTGCCACACACCTGACCCCCACAGTTTCTCAAAAGTAAGGGCTAACAGTCTGAATCAACAGTGAGGAATTAACGCAGTAGCTCTAAAAATGATCTTATTGCAACATTAATAAGCCACATCGTATGTCCCTTGATTTTGTTTGCACTCACTTTCAACCCTGTGTATCCCATTCAACACAAGCAACAAGAAGATGCAACACCTGTGCATTCATGAAACAGTTTAACAGTATCCACTAAAAACAGAACAGTAAGCACAGACCTTAGAAGTTTCTGATTATAGAAGTACTTTAACTGAAATCAGAAACGCAGTTCCTAGCACATAAGCTTAAGATGACTGCACTTCCTGCAAGAAAAACAAACAAAANTAAAAAAAAAAAATTTAAAAAAAAACCACCAACCTTTCCTATCATGCACTCAACAGAAAACCTCCCAACACGAGAAAAACACACTCATTGGTCATTTCATCAACTTAGTTCATCAACTTAGTTTTTGCTGGCTTCCCTTATAATAATAAATACATAAGTAACAATTATGTCTTATAGGACAAATAGGAGCTTTTCTAGCTTTTTCAGCTTAGAAAAAGTAGCTTGACTTAACACCAAACAAAACAAAAACCAAAAACAAACAAACAAACCAAAAAAAAAAAAAAAGGGCAAAATCTCAGCCCAGTAATTCAGTGAGAAATCTTGTACTGATTTAGAGAGAGGACCAAAGTTTTACAACAAAACTGAACCACGCACTAGTGCTGCGACAGATCAGATGCTGACTAAAAGCCCTACATAGGTAGGAAGCTTACATTCCCCAATGATGTGTGAAGAAAGACCACACACTATGAGAAGTCAACTGCATTTCAAATTATTTTTTCCTTTCAGTGACCAAGGAACATATTACAGTGTAGAAACTATGGTGACTTTAAAACATCCACCATTGCTTTAGTCAAGACATAATGTAAGGAAAAAAAAACACAACACAACCCTGAAGGAACATTCACAGGTGGCTTTGGAAGGCAGTTAACCCCTCCTGAACTCAAACAGGGTACAATATTTGAATTTCTCCAATTCACTTTGCTTTTGCTTGAGTTATCAGGATTTTAGTTGATGAAAACTAGATGCATTGACAGCATCATTGAGAAACACACCTTAGTGGTTGAGAGCTCACTTCCCTTTGTGGATGAAACCCAAGGCTGCAGGTCCCATGTCCTGCCTCTCTGGTAACACTGCGACACTTCCCAGTGGGAAGGTTGGCTCTGCAGATCATGGGGCAGAATTGCTGATGGTCAACAAACTTTCTGTTGTCCTGCTTTCATGCAACACTGGTTACAGCCTATGTTACAGATGCTGTGTGAGCCTCAGAAATCTGATATTGATAAATTGATATTGATAGATCAACTCATTTTCACACAGTGCAACACTACTAAAGAATTTAGCCATTTCTCTATTTGTCATTCATAATAAGCCTTTACCTACACTCCCATTTTGCACCCATCACCTTCACATCTGAAGGTGCTCAACTCTTCCCTGGCAGTTTATGCCCAAACAGGAAAGAACTGCAGCACAGACTGCAAGGATTAATCTCCAGAGGCAAGAAGTTAATTTCTCCATCTTCAATACTTCTCTAACAAAGTATTTCCTGTGGAATTCAAAAGACTTTATTCTCTCTTTCAAATAGAGAATTCTCCAGCCATTCCTCCTTAAAGCAGAGAAATAGACCACTGTTAAGCATACTCTGAAAATACCAAAGTGAAGATTTTGGGAACAAAAAGCAAATAATTACCACATGACTACAGAGCTAATATCTGCTACATTCAGTAAAAGAGTAGCTATTAAAACCTACACATGCAGTAAGATTCAGTAAAGACTGAGAATATAAGGTACACATCTGATTTTATGAATCACTACACCCTCACCTAGTATAAGCCGGCAGAGCTCAGCTGGCATCCAGACTACTCTACATTTCAGCTGAAATGTAATGGCATGATACAAACACAGAAAATAACAGCACTAGCGGTGCTCAGATATTGCCAGGGCTAATCCTTTCTGCTGCCTCAGATACACATCTCACCTTCTCTAGGCACTCTCTAAAGATAAGTACAAACAATATGTCCCTTCCCCCATTACAACTATGCAGCTTGAAAGAGGGAAAAAAAATAGGATGGCATGCAGTACAACTTGCATAAAACTTCTTGTGTTTCACCGCATGATCCAGACTTGTCAGATGTGAAAGACCAGTGCCACCATCTGGTGCCTGCTAAGTCTTGGATCTTTCTTTCTAGTCCAAAAGGAATTCACAGTCTGTCTAATTCAATACATGAAAAAAGGGGGAGAAGAAGATAAGCAGTTCTGAAAAAAAAGAGAGCAGAAGGCTTAAAAAAAAACCCTTCAATGCAGCTGTTGCAAAAGAAGCCCAATATGTTAGAATAAGCAAAACACAAATACTGGAAGCTGAGAGGGATTAAGAGAGTAAAGTAAGCAAGCGTGGTCTTGTCAGAGAAAAAAAGGGTAAGTCTAAGAAAAAACACAGACCATGATTCAAATCATATCTGTAAGCTCAACCTTCAGTATTTATGAACTTTTAAAAATATTTTTCCAAGCATTGCTCACAATGTTTGGATGATTCCCAGCACTCAAGTGTTACCTCTTTCCATGAACTTCATACAGAACATAACAAGAATTCCAAATTTCTTATTTTTTTTTCAGTTATTACACCAAGAAAACAAAGTCAGTTCCTGTTACAACTCATTTTAAGAATCACTCTTAAGACTCACATGAGCATATGGATTTAAAAATAGATTTCTATGCCTTTTAACTGATTTTATGGTGTATAAGGGGATGTTTGGGAACTCTGGAACAATCCCACCTATACCATTCCAGAGGTCAGGGAAAGTGGCAGCAACATTCATTGATATTTCCTCGCTCACTTCCAAGAGTGGATTCTTAAAACGTGAGCTACTTCACTTTTGTGCTTTTCTGGGGGTCAGGTTAGCGTTCCTAACCGCATCGGCAGTGAGGGCACACGGCAGCCTGCCCATGGTGCAGAGCAGCACCCACAGAAAATCCTCCCCAGTGCCCTTCTGCGAGGGAGCTCTGCTGACAGGGACACACTGAGAAAACCTCTGTGACCTACCTGGGCACAAGGATAAGCAGTAGTTTGTGACAACCGGGAAACTAAAAAGCAAAGAGAAGAAAGTAATCAGCACCTCAGCACTGACCTGTGTGCAGCGTTGCCGAGGCAGGGCCTGAAGTGGAGAATGTGGAGGCCTCGGTCTCGGCCTCTGCGTGGTCCAGGTGTGACACCATGCTCTAAAACTCATAATTTTTCATTAAAGTGCTAGTCTGGCACATACCACGTGGACATAACAAAAACCCAGCCATAAAAGCGAAGGTGAACCAGTGAAGGTCTCCGTGTGAGCTCTGTGTAGCCCCTGGCTGGGGCACAGGCCAGTGGAGCTGCAGCAGCAGAGGTGGCCTCAGGAGCCCCAGGGCAGAGCTGCACCAGGACAGCACACACTCTGCTGCCAGACCCGCTGGCTCCACTGCACACAGATGCCCTCAAGACACGCTGCTTGAAATTATGCAGACTTGTCCTAATTCCCTCTCACACAGATCCCCTATTTCTACCTCCAACACGCCCTTTCCCTCTTTTGCCTTCAGAGGCTCACCCTGCCAGAACAGCAAGTACCTGAGGTTTTGCTCAGTTAAAACCAGAAAAAACAGCCTAGTTCTTCACAAGTTGTTAATGGAAGTTGTGAACCTGAATATTAGACACTGATGATTTAGCAGGTGAGGCAAAACTGAGAAGATACGTATGCACAGCCAGTTATACTTGGCACTTGTTAGAATCAACCTTTAGGCAGCTTAACATTCAAAGCACACACGCATTCACTTTTCCATCTTCCCTTGAAGTGATAACTGCTCAAGCTGCAGCCTTCAGAGGCCTCAGCATGACACATATCTCTTCCTATATGAGAAGGCCTCCAGCTCCCAAAAACGTACCCCCTATCCAATTAACCAACAGTTTGTTTGCAAAACCATCAATCCACAGGATCTCCTTATGGTTGGGAGTTTTGTCATTCTGACTCTACTCTTCAAATTCCCTCCCAGAGGCAGCCTGAAATATTCTGTCACAAAGCAATGAGGATGAATTACCGGGTGGACGTTGCCAAAAGAGCTTTGCATTAATTTTTCATAATCAGGACAATGTATTTCCTGTATTCATAACTTACTACATTTCTAGTTTAAGTGCACCATAGTCTGAAGATTATGATGCACATAACAACCTGCAAGCCGTAGCACTTAATCACTCCTTGAAAGTTAAGCCACTTGCCCCACAAAGATTACCAGAGTAACATGTAAATTTCAACAAGTTTATAGTTAAGTAGCACGATTCATCAGTATTCTTATCAGAACAATTTGATCCATCTTTGTCATCTCTGCCTAGCAGTGTCATTTAATTGCTTTCCACCACTAGGTTCTCATTGGGCCAGCTTCATTAGAAGAATGGTTTATGTAAGCAGCTTTCCAAAACATTAATTTTTACAAAGCCTAAAGTTTGATGATAATAAATGAAGATTCACATATATCATACGTGCTGTAATTACTATGTCAGAGTAGCAATGTATAATTGTAATCCGGAGTGCATAGTATTTATTAATATGCAGATTTGAAAAGTGGAAATAAGCAGTATTTATTTACATCATCGGGTAGTAGATACCAGTATTCTCAAATACACCTGCTGAAAATCTGAACTACTGCTAAAGTAGATAGAAACATTCAGGGTCTACCAAAGTTAGATCTGAAGCCTAACACAGTAACCTGTGAGTATTTTCCCTTACAATGTCACGTAAGTGGCTTTGCCGTATACTAGCCGGTAGAAAGGTTTGTTCTCTAAGACAGCAGCAAAAGGCAAACAAGTCCAAGTCCCTGCTACAACAATTTTATAAAAATCTGATTTCTTTTTCCCTACAAACCAGACAGCACTATCTTCTTTTTATTCATGAAGAGATTCAGGTTTTTCCTATTTCAGAGGCAGGATTAGACCGGTCACAGGTCCATAACGTTACAGACCTACATTACAATTTTCAACACGATGTAAGAAAAATTTTTTTACAGTCAGAACAACCATTCACTGGAACAATCTCCCCTGGGGCATGGTAGAGACAGCATAACTGGCTGTCAAGACATGACTGGGCAGTGAGCAAGATAATCTCATCTAGGCTCCCTTTCCCACAAAAGGTTGGAGCAGATCCTCTTTCATGGTCCCTTCCAACCAGGGCTGTTCTGTGATGATTCTGTCATTTCTGTCCCAGTGTCCATAGCATTTTCCAAGAGCCAAAAGCCTTTTTAATTAAAAAACCCCAAAACAAAACACAACCAAACCCAAACACCTAGATTATCATTAGAATGTTTTCCCCCAGTATCTGGCCAACTCTTTCTTGCAGTAAGTCCAATGCATTACTGCTTGTCCCTAGGCAAGGAGAGCGCAGCAGATTATTACCTGGTACTCCACAGATCTCTCTTGTGCCTGACAGCTGACGTCATCTC
This sequence comes from Thinocorus orbignyianus, assembly GCA_013400375.1. Lineage (NCBI taxonomy): Eukaryota > Metazoa > Chordata > Aves > Ciconiiformes > Thinocoridae > Thinocorus > Thinocorus orbignyianus. The sequence goes on from VXBW01006801.1 coordinate 1,312,309, forward strand.
CAAACTTGCCCGTTTAATTTTATCTTTGTAAGCCTACGCAAATATTGTTCTTTCAAGCCCTCCAAGATCACTTTTCACCTATCTCTGATCATTCTTTGCTTTCCTCCAGGCTACTCTGGCCTGGTTTGCAACCTGCTGTAAGGCTGGAGCCTGAACTAGCTGCAATACTCCAGGCTACACCTGGAGCATAACAAGCAGAGTGGGGGGATGGCTCCTTTCTTGCAGAAAAAGGAATCTCATCTGTACATCTCTGCAGTGTTAATACTTTTTCGCAAAAGCTTGATGTTGGTGGCATCAAGGGTCAAGTGAACAGAGCGTAGTAATTCCCAGCATTCTCTTCTGAAAGGCTATTCTGTACCCCGTGTCTGCATACTGTCCTTACACTTCTAGCCACTGAATCGCTCAATCTGCCATACCAGTAACATTGCATGCTGGGGGTGGAGGCTTTCTGCAATTCATCCAGTTCATCTGGAATTCTATTCCCTCTGAGTTTGGCATTATGTGCTAATTTGTTAAGTATATTGCCTCTTCCTTCACTCAAGTCATTCACCAAAACAAAAACAAACAAACAAAAAATACTGAACAGCACCAGAGCCAGGACAGATTGCCGCAGAACTCCAGCCAGTACACCCTGTGCTCTTCCATAGTTGGCCACTTGAAACTATTGCCCACATAGTTTTCTAGCCACTCACGCACCACAAGTAGCTGTTCTTACTAACGAAGCCCCCTCCACAAAACACAAAATACAACAGGGAGCCTCTGATTTGTCCTCATGTACAACGGCAGAGCTGCTGGAGCTGCCTTTGCTTCTGCCAGTTGCAATCTGTGCCAACAGCCCGTGGTGCAGTTTACCTGCACGATGTCAAGGAGTGGAAGAAATGCAGCAGCCTGGTAAGAGCACACTCCGCCTGTACCAGGCAGAACACTTTTACAGCTTCAGTAATTGATTGCCTTTGCAACTATCACACACCGCCAGCTTCATTTTTCAGAAAAAAAAACATCAGATTGGAGCAGATGGGAACAGATCAAAACAGATTGCACAGAGCAGCCACAGTCTAATGGCAAATTGGGAATACTGAGCAAATATAAGAAGCCCGTGTGCCACGTGTCTGAATTGGAAATGGAGCTCTTTCATCGCAGCTTTGAAGTACTGGTGTAAGCGCTCTTATATCTGTTCTGACAGCTAATGGCAAGCTATCACCTATGCAATAGCTTTACTTGCCGGGTGAATGCTTCAGTTTTGACCAGGACTGCAGATCTGCGCAAAGACTTCTCTGCTGACAGAAAGCAAGCAGATGCAAATGTAGAGGGCCTCCCTGAGCCACAGCTGCTCCAGCAGCCCAGAGCTCATCCCTCACGTGGTCATCAACATCACACACCCATCACACACAAAGACAACCACACTCAGCAATGCCATTCCACCCATAACCATCTTTTGATGAATACGGAATGAATTTTCCACTTGGGAGCACGTGATACAGAAAGCAGTTTCAGTAAAGAAAAATTAAACATTTTTAATCAAGCTTTCTGGGCAGATCAAAATATTTTCTGGTACAGTGAGGCAAAACAGGAATCAAGATGGAAACTGTTTAAGGAGCCAGTTGATTCAAAGTCTATAATTTCTCTTCTTTACACTGCATAGTTGTCAGGCACTGGCTCTACACTCAGTGTCTTGCATTTCTAAGAAGTGATGAAAATTTCCATCTTAAATCTTCATTTTTGGCTGAATTATAATGATGGAGCACTGCAGTGAATATAGCAATGAGTATCAATTTGTTCTCTATTTTCACTCTGAACAATCTTATGTTGGGTTGGGGTGCAGAGGTGGGGGCTGCACTTACAGCACTAACTTCTTCTTTAGTGATTAAATCTAATCAATCAATTCTTTCCTTACATGGCAGACTAAAGATACTGTTTTCATCTCTTTAATTTTATACAGCTAAATCAAATGAAGGGTTCTTTGCCACAAAATCATACCTGCTGTGGCATTCGGACCTGCCATTTTTAAAAAGGTACGCACTAAGGATCTGAAATTTCCTCAGCAGAAGTGACCTATTTCCTAGAAAAAAAAAAGGAATTAAAAGCTTCAAGAGATCCACAAGGAAAAAAAAAAATAAATACAACAGCAGGTTAACACTGAATGTACCAAGCAGAAATAATTAACTTTTGGGGTATTTTTGTGTATAATGCATAGCTGTAATAAAAGTTATGCTTTCAAACAAGCACTATGCCATGTGGCCAAGAGGTACATCCGGAAAGTAAAGCACATTACAGAAGCTGCCCTTCCCTGTCCTGCTTGTCCCAAAAAGACTGATTTATGTATCTAAGCAAAATACAGGCCTAAGGGGAGGACAGCCTCCCCTCAGTCCTTCCCTTGGGTCTTCTGTGCTTTCTTCAAGTCAGTGCACAAGAACCCCCCATGTAGCATTTCCTTATGAAAAGGAAGCTTCCACTCACATGAAGCCTATTTTTACTGTTCTACATCTACTGACTTGTATTTTTTGATACTTTTCATTGCACTATGAGTGCCTCTGCCAAGTATGCAATATCGCTTGTTAACAGAAAACTTGAGGCTAAACCAAGCTCCATTGAACTGGTTTTCCTCATGCTGTTGCTGTTTTTATTCTCATTTCTTTGTCATCCTTCCAGTCACCACAACCACCTAGTAGGAACCAGGAGAACTATTTAAATGTCATCTGGGAATGGTGACCCTCACAGAAAACTAGATGGTAATTCTTGGCCTCAGTGCATACATCAGGGTTTACTACTTCTATTCTAATTATTTATATGGACCTACTGAATTTATACAGAAAGCCTGCCAGGCAAATTATCCCAGGGTGTTACTGGTGCTCTGACACATTACTTGTCATCTTACAATGAGCAGTGAAAATACTCACACTATGTTGGAGGTAAGTGACAGTTACCTACAAACCTACCTACCCAACACCTACAGAGGCTGCCAGGGAGAGACACCTCCCAGATTGGTTCCAAGAGTTCCAGGCAAGCTCTGGCACCATCTTCCCTTGCCATCACAGGGGCAGACGGGAGCCTAGGATGCATCTCTCCTGCAGGCAAAATGTCTTCAGAGGATTTCCAGCACCAGGAAGCCACCAGGTTTCCTTCTAGGAACATACATCTCAAAACTGTCCCAGAGACCTCCCTGCTGCCAGGGACTAGAGGGAAGCAGCTATTTTGGTTGCGGGTCCATCCTGGCAGGCACAGTGCAGATAGAACAAGCAGGACCCCTGCTCTCTGGGCACAGGAGCAGAACAGGCTCCCACAGCAGTTCTGCTGCTACAGCAGAGAGACGCTGAGATTGTGCTCATGTAGCAGAGCCGTGAGGCTGAGCACGTGAAGCACTACCGATCCCTCAGCTAGTTTTGACTTTGAAGAAGAGAAACTTCATATTAAAAGGTAAAAAAAAAACTTCAAACTTTGTTTGTTTTGTTTCCAGGGCATGCTATTAAAAAAAAAAAAAAAGTAGAGCAATACCTCAAACTGAATGTTTGAATCCAAACACATTCAAAGAACTAGGCTAACAGCACTTCTTTCATTCTTTTTCATTTAAATTGAACAAAATGGTTTGCTGCATACATGCTGTTCACTTCAAAAGACCATTCTTAATCCATTAATAAATAGCAACCTAAAAGGAATCATACACAAGTAAATTCTTAATGCATTAGCCAAAACAGCAACCAGCAGATGGGCAAGACTGAATTAACTGTGTGAATCCTTCCCACTGGTATATTTGCAAAGTGTGAAAGTTAATAGCAGAAAAGAACTTTAAGAAGGCCAAAAGTTTCTCAGGGTTTTTTGTTTCGACTAAACAAAATAGGTTTTATTGCATTCCAGGTGTTATATATGGGAATTATTTTTTTTCAGTCACATCACAGCTGTAAAACAAAAATCAAATGGTATTTGTAGCTATTGATTATATCAAAAGGGCAGTGATGATATCAAAGTGGTCATGTTAAGGAAGGAAAAAAAGCTCTATCTTCACATAATCTCTCTGGTTTTGGAGACTATTTCTGGTACATTTCAATTAGCCTATTTTGAGCACCATACCACATTGTAAGATGGAATAAAATATCTGTATGACAACTGCCTTATCAATTTATGAACCTGATAATTACCTGGAAATGTACTTTCCACTTCAAGTGAAACTCCTCCCTGATCATCCTGGGGTCTGACAGCTTTTTGCATTGCCTTCATTGTCTCCAATTACTCATGCAACAGACAACTGAAATCCAAGTTCTGAAGGAATGTTCACTCTAATAAAGACAACTGCTGGCAGGAAAACTTCATTCTTCCTCACATTTTAGCATGTTTATTTACAAGAAGCCCATTAACTTTCCAACATAGACCAACTTCTATCCTAATTACTAATAGCCCTGGCAATTAAGGCTTTGATAGCTATCAAACTCCAGCCACCCTCTGGAGTGTAACTGTAAGAATTTTGGCATGACTCCTTTCAGTCTCCTTCCTCTCCTTCTGAAGTATCGGCTTTTCAGAAGGTACCTCGTTACCCATGAATTCTTATCCTGAAGGAAAGGAAGTTTGAGATGTGACCCTCTATCCCCTGAATTTGGAGAGCAATGGTGACTTACAGCAAGTTTGGTGTTTATAAAAACCAACTCAAACAATTCCAGTAGCCTTGTTTCTGTTATGAAAGTGTCACAGATCGGCAACACCCTAAACCCCACACGCTATGCTCTCATTTCAGGTCAAAAAAAAGTCACCTTCACTGGGTACATAACCCACCAAGTCCCTACTGTGCATGCTCAAAAACCTGCAAACATCAGTTCAATTCTCACTGTTGGCCAAAATAACAACAATAAAAAAAAGTGCAGTTGCAAGTTAGAAGAGGAACAGAAAACAAATCAGCATGTCACCACTCAGCTCAACCTCCTCTCAAGCAGCGTGCACAGATCCAGCCTCCCTTTCTGAAAGCTAATGCACTCTACATTTAAGAAGTAGAAAGGCAGAATGTGCCATTGAAGGTACTTTGTGCAGGGAACAATTTTGCAGGTTAAGGCTGTCATCTGGAAGCATCACGACAGAGCAGCACTGTAACCAGGTCTGTCAAACTCAGAAGTGACAGGGGAAGATGAATAAGGAATGGCTATAAACTGTCTCACATTATACGTACAAAAGAAGCAACACCAAATGAAGTTATCTGACGGTAGAGTAAAATCAAGGAAAGAGTTCACAAAAGTGACCAAATTAGGAAACTTATTGCCATGGTTGTTGCAGATTCTAACGTTTAAAGGGGTCAGTAAGCAATCAGTTAAACGAATGAATGTTCTGGTGTTTTTGTTAAAAAATTCTTTTAGCCCTAAGTGCAAAGGTGCTGTCGTCTCTGCCTGAAGACATCTCTGATCTGTTCCAGGAAACTGGTAGCTTTCTGACACATCATTCCTTCTTATTTTCCGTTTCCCCAGGGGCTTGCTACCAGCCACTGCCAGACAGAACCACTCTTCAGTCTTGGTACATGTGTTCTTAAAATAGTATACAACCAAACCTGAAGCGACCGCTGATGCAATGGCACTGATGCCCGTGAGCCTTGTGATCTATGGACCAGAAAGACTACTCTTGTGTTAGGGTGTTTCCCTTTTTCCCTGCCTCTTTTCCTATACCACAGTACCAAGGCCTCCATTAAGCCTTATCCTTGAGACACCACAAATATATCCTTTAACCGTCAGGAAGACGCTGCACCAGCAAGATAACCTATTTAACTAGAAAAAAGTAGCAACTTCCACCTTAATCCTTAAGATCGGCCAGTTTAGAAGGCAAACAGGAACCTAACTAATTTAATTATCAAAGTTGGGCTTTCTTCCCCTGAAGCAGACAAGCAGGATCTGTCATGAAACTAAAGTGAACCCCTGCCCCCACAGACAAAGCCTTCACTGGGCTCTTGCTTCCCTCCTGCTTCTTCTCAGGACTTCACTGATGCAAAACCATCCCCTTCATGATTTTGCCATGCCTAAGGCCAGCAACTCCCACCCCCAGGCTAGAGACAACCCACAGCACTTCCCCACATCAGGGCTGGTGCTGCCAGTGCCCTGCAAGGGGCTGCAGGATATCCCCCTCCCTCCTTCTGCCGTTCTGCATAAGACCTGGTTTACCTTCAGGCAGGCAACTTCATCTGATATATTTTCTTCTTCACGGGATAATTAAAATGTTAATTTAGCCAAAAATCTTACTGTACATACAAAAGCTGCTTGACTGTCACCAATTGTATTTATTTCTCTTCCAACCCAATAAGCAAAGTACTTACCCTCTTTTCTCTGTGATCATTATTTGAACTGCATTCCGTTTCAATATAGCTTGAATTTAATTTAGATTTCGCTTAACTGATTTTTATTCTATTATCTTTTGTTCTCTGGGCAAGTATATATTTAATCTTGAGAGTAAAATTGTTATAATTAAATCTGTGTTTTTAAAGGTAATATAAATTAGAGGGTAGAGATGAAGTAATAGGTAGTAGCATACATGAAATTATATAGATGGAATAATAACTCACTTGTATGAGCAGTGCACCATGACACAGATTAGTTATTACCAAAAAAAAAGGTATTTCTTATTCAGATTTCAGTGCCCATTGAAGTATTCCATGATGCTTAAATACATTACAAAAGCCTCTACAGAAATACAAATCTCGTTCAGAGTCATGTAAGACTCATTCAGAAATGTCAGCTTTTCAACTCAAACTGACAAAATGTGGGCAGTTTCGAACACTCAGCTCCCTGCCCACATCCCCAAGATGATGGCCAAGGTGATGCCAATCATGCGAAAGCAGAAAAAAAAAAACCAAAACTTACAGCCTCTTTTTACTTCACTGTGGCACAAAAAAAAAAAAAAAAACAAACCAAAAAGGGAGCTTCATGGAGGGAGGATAGAAATTTCAATAAAATTACCACAACCCAGTATTTGCTGTGTATCCTGTGTTTGAGGCATCAGCTCTTAACAGCTTAACACAGGCCTTGAACCCAAAAGGCCAACTTTTTACTTTGAAGAATCTGCACCTATTTATGTCCTAGGTACAATTATGTGAAGATTTTTTTCAGCATAAGAAAATGAACAAATGCCCATTAGGTTCATGTTCCCTTTTTAATACAAATGATGTTTACATTTTTAATTCCTTTTTGTATTCTTGACAAGCCAATGAGGAGGAGACAAGTGCACAGGGGCCCCGGAATACGATGACAGGCAATTTAGCTTCTGAAACGCATAAATCTTACAGTATTCACACGTGTTTTTCTTTATATAGCACATGTGAACTCCATGTGATTTGTCACAAGTTAAATGACGTCCCTAATTGGTACTCCATAATAAAATGCCTGAAGGAGACCAGGCTGTTCTGATATGCAAGCAATTTTAGATTTAAATTAAGTTAGGGATTGATTTCCATTTCAAAAGTGGTTTTGAAATTGAACAAGTGAAATAGAGCTGTTTGCAAAAAGGGACACAACATGCAAACTGTTTGGTCAGGCAGTTGATATTTAGACAGCACAAGTACTACATATGTGAAAATATTTTTCATTTGTGTTATTGCCCACTTGATTTAAGAGAAAAGAGTAGATGGACTTTTTAAACACCTGTGATATGTGAGCACATCAGAGCTCCAACTACACCAAGACAACTGGGCTAAAAAACCAACCAAACAACAACAAAATACCACCAAACCAAAGAACACCAAACCAGTGCTCTTTTTAATAAAAAGTACAAGCAGGGTACTGGAATATGACCCCAAGCTGTTTTTCTTCAGGTGATAATTGTAACGTCCACTTCTTTCAAACATGTGGGTGGGTTTGATTTTCTGCTATCTTAGCTCTGTATTCTAAAAATATGAAAGTTCTAAGCTGTGAAATAAAGACCATAAGGTGGCTTCGCAATTGCTTTGTAGGACATATTGCAATAACCATGAGATTGAAAAATAACACTGCAAAATTAAACAGAAAACACTGGTTTCCTTTGAAGGGCACTGTCACATCAGGGAGGGAAATCTCTCTTTTCACAATTTATACTTTTATAATTTCCCTAGCACAATTGCTCTCTTCCCAAACAAAGAACACTTTAGACCCACAAACTCAGCAAGATAATAAAAGCTGGGTTTCTTTTCTTTTCAAACGCAAGTAGTTCCTAAAAATACCAAAGAAATTCTAAGGCATCTTACATTTAATGCTGCTGAGAATGAAAAGGTTTAAAAAGGGAAGAGTGAAGAAAGATTTGACTTATCATGTTCCATTCTGGAAGAATAGTAAGAAAAGAGTCAACAAGGTTAACTTTTTGAAGGGAAAAAAAACCAAAAAACGTTTTACTGGTAAATAAACCACCTGCCTTCAGATTCTGCCTGCCACAGGAAGGTTGCAATGGTCATTTCTTCCAAGGCCCCTTCCAGGATAGAGGTTTACAATTACTGATCTTTTCTAGCCCCTCCATTCTTCTTGGGAAGATCTCATTTCTTTTCATTTATACGACTTTGCTCTGAGCTGCTGCTGCCTCCACCACTATCTCTAGCCTAAGCTCAAGAATTTTCCACTCTGTAAAGTATCTCTGATGAAAGCTACAAAAAGGCACAAGTGTGTTCACTGGGGAAATACCAGAAAGTCAAGGATGTCTGATCTCCGCTTACAATAGATGTATAAGAGTAATGCCTCTCAGCCAAGAGACATCTGGATTAGAAAGATAGAGGAACGAGGGGATAGGAAGGAAGGAAGGACAGACCTGCCTAGGATAAGATTTACAGAGACTAAAGGATCTGTGGTATAATACAAAGCAAACAAATTCAATTTAATAAAACATCCTGTATATAAGGTATCACCTAGCACTTTACAGGGAGATAAAAGACCCAGATAATGCTTTAGAGAATTGGATACTGTGACTCATAAAAGCAAAACAGGAAAATTCACAAATAAAGTTGAAGTAGTTCAGATAAAGGAAAACTGTTGAATTTAAAAGCACCTAGAGAACAGGCATATGTTCTTATAGAAAGCTACAACTAGAGAAAAAAGCACACCTCAAACGATTAAAGGCTCATTTAAGCATCTAAAGCCCTGGTGTTTATCAAAGCATCTCTGTACTATTAGCTGATAGAAACTCATTTTAACTGGGCAGAATTGGAACTGCAGAAAAATCTCACCATTTCAAGGCATCCCACCCTCCCAATACCTCTCTCCACCTTAGGCAGAGATTAAAAAGATGGACAAGTTTTTCTGAAACAGAAAAAGCCCTCCTGAGTTTGAATCAAATAAGTATTGGATTAGATTTCTTCTTATTTAGAGATAATTTTCTCAATTCTGTGTTAAAATAAGGGACAGCAAAGAACAAAAAGCATGAATCAATAATGTAAACAACAAACACAAGGAGAGATCTAACGGCACAAATGACTCATGATTTCTGAATGCACGAATGTAATAGCTCCATCTAGCTGAAAAATTTAAGTTAGAAACTGTGACCACACCACAGTTCTAATAATAACTTCTAGTTGTTAGGAACTGAAGTGGTGGAAGGGACTGGAAGAAGCTCAAGAACAGAGTAAGGGAGTAGGCAGGTAGCAAGGATGAGCACCATGGAGTGCAGTGACACAGCTCAAGAGGACCCCACGCAGAGTCTGCCCAGGTGGTTCTAAAGCCCGAGAAGAAGCAGAGCTCAGTGCCACGATGCTGCCCTGGGAAGCATGAGAACATTGTTATAAAACATACTGGAGAGTGGTGAAGAAGTATCTGGGGATTCTCCGAAAGAGCACACCAGAGGCTCCAGACATTGTGCATCACAAAGGTACCAGCAGAAAGAAAGTGAAGGACACCTCGGCACAGCACTGGAAAGGGCAGATGGGCAACACTTCAGGGCAGGGAAGTGCAGGTGACACAGCTGACACAGCCTCAACTCCCTATACTTCCTACGGGTGACAATGAAGAGCTGTAAAGGGACAGCTGAGGGGAAACAGCAGCCTGATCATACATATAGGGTAAATGATTGATTCTTTCTTCCAGAAGGGAGATTTTATCCTGGAAACAGAACGTCTGGGGTAGTCACATAGCTCACAGAGTCTGGATGGACAGATCAGTGACTACAAGGTAGTTAAGACAGTGACTGATGGCAGCACAACAAGGTATCACCTGAACAAGCTCTTTTATCACTTTTAAAACTAAACCCATGAGAGATGCCAGAAGAGACAGAAGAGCAGCACAAGTCACTGATTTTGAAACCTCAACTACAAACTAAGACTCCCAAAAGGCTAGGATGGGGCTGCCCCTGTCGCGGGTGCCAATGCTCACCAGCAACAGGGTGCCTCTACCCCTCCTCAGCCCAGCTGGACCTCGCAAGGGGCCACACATGTCCCACTCCTGAGCTACATCATGCACGTGGCAGCCACTGCCCAAACTGGCGTCCTTGCCTTGCCTAAGACTTCACCCCGTTTCTCTTCCCAGCACACATCTATGTCAAAAACAGATGCAAAGAGACTTCCTTCTAAAGCCAGACAGCCCATGGGTTTTCTTCCCCACGATGCTTATCTTACTCTAATTCACATGTACGTAGCACACTGATCTGTTCTGAATTTCTTCAGCACAGAAGCTTTACCTCAACATAAACTACAGCTGCTGAAAAAGGACCATCTCCTCACACTGAACAGCTCACCCTTCTGCAGCAGCTGCCAGCAGGGATTCCCAGGGGCCCTCTCCTTTTGAATAAAGGTCCCTTGGCCTGCCTGCTTTGAGGCAGCAAGAGGTACTGCATGAACCACAGCTCCCAAGCAATCTAGTGCCATTTGTCTGGGTTTTAAGCTATTTCAACCCAGAAATTAATTTAAAGGTCATGACCAGATTAGAGGATCTTTCCAGGATCCTTTTCCATGGGAGCATTTCACTTCAACATTCACCTTGTGAATGGAAAGTCAGAATACACTAGATGCCCAATGGAGTAGCACTACAGATAGTCCTTTCAAAAGCACAATATATAGCCAATGCTTCCATCAAAAAGAAAATTACATGAAAATGAAGGTGTTTCAGCTCTTACAGAACTGCTAACAGTACAGATTCTTCTATAAACACCTTCAGGAATATTTCTTGTTATTGAACCTTGTAAAAACCCCCACAGCTTAGCAGAAAATGTATGCATTGGATCTATTTTTCTTCCAAGCAGGACAAAAAATTGCTGGTGCTTTGCAAGCACAGTAGCCTCATGAAACTAAACATACTTTGCATCAGCTCAAGCTGTTGTGTATACTAAAATGATCAATGCTGAAAACTTCTGAAATTATTTCCACAGCTAGATACTGTATGGCTTTTTTAAGGCTTAAAACCATTTCCTCTTACATTTTTACAAAACGGGAATCATCCATTATGAAGGATATGTTCAAAATACTTAGTCCTTTACTTGCATTTTCATTTCTAGGATATACAAAAATATGCTGCATGTCCCAAAAGTCACACTTGCAATGAAAGGTCCTAATTAGCTCCAAATAAACAGGAAATTCCCTAAGACATCGCACAATGAGAATTTTAAAATATTTGAGAGGTTAGATCGCAGATCCAACTAATCTGGTATTCCACAAAAAAAAAGTTATCCGTGTGTTATTTGTGTTATTAAGCAACGCCTCCAGCTGTAAAATAATTTTATTTGTATAACGTTGGTATGGTGGATTATCTGCAACCCCACAGTAAAGGGGTAACCGCCATAATACAGCTGAGCAATCATTTGAGTAACAGGAAATCCTAACGTGAAAACTAAAATCTTTTAGTGTGAAATGAGGAAAAAAAAGAAAGTGAATATTTACAAGACATACAAATCGGGAAAATTCACCATTTAACTTCGAAATCACAACAGGTAATTCTGTCTGTTTCAGACAGGAAACACACAGCTGGCTCACAAAAGCACAGGTAGCTGTTGTAATGCTTCAGCACCTGATCTGAATGATTAACCACCTGAAAACTAGCTTGCTTTTACAACATTTTTCTACTCCAGGAATGGATTATTTCCCGGGACAACTATTAATTCTGATAGATAACTCTTGGAAGTGAAAAAACGGTCATTTCTTTCCACGTTAAAAAAATAATGTCAGAGGTCCAAATTTCAGTTATAAGATGGCAAATGAGTTATGTTGAAATAACCCCTTTTCCTGAAAGCTCCTGCTATACTCCTATGTTTGTGTTGAGCTTGTTCTCTCCCTTACGTATGTGCGTATACGTAATATTACACACTAATATAAATACTTTGATATGTCCTCAGAGATGTGGCATGGTCTCCCAGAACAGTTTGACAAGCCTCCTGTCCCAAGGCACTCCCAGTACAGCAGGAAGAGATTCCATCCAACTATGGTGAGACCCCACTACGGGCAAATGGGATGAAATCAGGTGGCCTGAGCCACTCTCCTCAGGCCTCCTTCTTCTTGCCAAGACACTCCTCCCTTCCTTCCAAAGGATATCTGTCACCAACAGCCACCCAGCATCTCCCAGCCCTGACAACCCTTAACAACAGAGCATGGCATCTGCCACGATGTCACACATGTGACAGATGTTGGTTGATGACAGCAGATATCCAAACACCATTTGCTAACTCAGGCCAAACTATTACAACACACTTACAGACGGATGATTTAGTGAATTTTCTGTTTGGAGGAGACATCTGAGGTGATACTCAGAAGGGTTCAAGCAAGGTAAGTTTCCTTGAAGTCAGTAAACAGGGACTCAAAACTATGCCAACAGAGCCGGATTTCGGTAATACCGCACATACTGATCTAGGTGCAAAGGAGGACAGAAAATAAAAATTAAATTACAAGAGCAAGAAAATCTGGAGTTAGTTTGGGACTGTTGAACATCTTCCTGATGTATTGTAACAGCTCATATAAGATTTTTATTTTTGATGCAACTGTAACAGTACTTCTATTAACCTACTGCAGCCATTAGAATTTTATTCCATTAATTCACAACTGATGTTGGCTTGATTACTGATTGAAAATATTTTTGAAAAATAGAAGCCATGCTGCAGTACTTACTTTTCCAACAATAAGATAAATTGTTATTCAAATTTTGTATATGGAGCAAAAGATAATCAGTCAATACTCAAGAATGGACTACTTAAATGACTTCAAAATTAAATTACATTGCAGCTCAATGCAATTTAAAATGTCAAAGAAATCAGAGGCACTCACAGATTTTAATTAAAGCAATCTCCTCTATATTCAGTCCTTCCCTCTTTCCCATCCTGCTCCTACTTATTCCTTTAATGTTTATTCATTGCTCTACATAAAATAATAAAAACAACCAAATTTACTTCTCCTTATTATTTATAGTAGCACAGTTCTTAAAAATACCAGGACAACATTCCCCGTCCTAAATAAATGACTGGTTTGGACAATATTTCAGAAACCCAGGCATGCCCAGAGTGTAATTTTATGGATAAATTGCCATAGAAATACCCAGCTCAAATGCATGCAAAATCTCAGTCACAGAGTAAAAAGTAGTTCAATATCTGTTAAACAGTCTCAGGACAAAAAACCAAAACAACACGAAACAAAAAACCAAAACCCAAGACAAAAGAAAAAAGAAAGAAAAGCACCAATGGAAAAAGGAGCAAATTGCTGCCTCCCAAGACAGCATCCAAACCTTCCCCCACTCCAGTACAAGTGGCAGCATATTATAGATAACTCCAAGTGACACGGTAATGACCAATTCAAGTTGTTGTCCCCAGCCTCTGAGGGCAGAGAGTCCCTAAGGCACACTGCTAGCAGCAGCCATGCTTTTACATCTATGAAGAGCTACAACTTAAGGTAGGAAACAGCTCCAAGGCTGTTTAGGCACAAGACGGATGGTCCAAATGTGCCAGGAGAAAGGGTTTCCCCATCCCACCCCAGACAGCGGGTGCAATGAACCAGAAGGCCCCTAGAGAGCTGTGCTGCACCCAAAGCAGAACAAACCTAAGTCTCTCCTGCTATCTAATGGTCACAAGGACAGAATCAATCAATAACCAGGATTTATACAACTTTCTTCAACAGAACCAAGGTTCTGCCTTATTTCCATAGCAGCTTTTCTCTCCCAACAAAAATATGTATCTACTACTATATTCCAGCAATTCTGCCAGAAAAAAAAAATAAAAAAAATATACTTCTATATAAAAACAGAAAAACATTCCCACCTACCTTCAAGCCTTCTCCTTAATTTATACCCAAGGAAACAGCCCAAAGCAGTTAGACCCCCAGCAAGAGTGAGGGCCCTGCCCAGCTTGAATAGATCTCCTAGGTCCATCTAAGGCTCATCAGGGCAATTAAGGGCAATCAGGACACCAGCAGCAGCTTCCAGGCTTTCCTTTTCAGTTAACTTCTGTTTCTGTTGTTGGAAACGTGCCAGCAGAATATTATATGGCTGATACTGCCAAAGCCTACTCCCAAAGGCCGGGATCAGTCACAAGTAATGCATTTTCTGTAACAAATTTCACACCTTGTTCTAGTTACAGATTGCTATTTTTTAACATCTTCACAAATGAATTCATTATTCAGAATTATTATGCTGACCATTCCTATTGTGGGGTTTTTTCCTAACTTGTTCTAATTCCCCAACTGACAGAAACAGTCATGGTTGGAAATCTGCACTCTGCAGATGTATTGAAATACATATTTTAAAAGCTGTTCAAGAGACAGTGGAGAGCAAGGAGGACTATCACCAGGAACCTCATGGATATCAAATTTAGCTCACAGTCAACAAAATTAGAATAAATTGAACTAGAAATGAAATATTGTTTATAGTCTGCAGACCACTTTATGATGTGTGTAGCCTGCACTATACATATTTGCAGAATATAGCAAATTGCACTGCTTTCCTTAGTAAGTAATCAGATTTCTGCTACTTACCTTTTTTTAAATTGCCTGCCACATCCTGAATCATTTAAAGTGCAAAGTAATATTTTCATCTCCAGTTTGGGAGGTTTTGCTGATTACTGTTGGTTGAATGATAAGCATTTCATGCTGTAGTAAAAATTTATGGGTTTTCAGTTTCTGACTAAAGCAACGTATCTAATTAGAAGCTATTGTGTGCCGTAGCTTAATCGACCTCTCATTAACATTCTTATCATCACAATCGCATAAAAAGAATTCTTTTTCAGATGGAATAATCCAAGGGAAAAAATCAGATGCAAGACTGCATTGCAGTGCTCTCCTCTCTTCACCCAGCATGTTAAAGAGTAAAACATTACTAACCATTGTTACAAACAACCTGCTGCCAGTGTTATTTACAGCCTTGAGCAGGATGCATCACCACCTTGAAATCATAACAACGTTCAAAACCTTTGATAATTTTTATTTTCATTCTGGGTGACTCCACTTACGATAAGAGGAAGACACTAACTGAATAGACTCTTCCCCATTCATAAAGCCCTTTTTATTCTTTTTGGGCTATAGAAAGCCTGATAGAGACAGGAGTTTCCACCACTGGTGCTGTAGGGAACTCTCTTGCTTATCTCCATAGCAATACTTTTGCAGCAGAAAGAGCTAGCAGACAGAAAAGGTCTCTGATAACAGCTTAATATCCCTTCACATGCGGCCCTGCTGCTATGAAATACACCCAGACAACTTCGCCAGCCCCAGAATTCTGAAAACCAGTTCCTGCCTCACAAAGCACCAACCTATCTTGGTCATAGGCTTGAGGTGGTCTCCGTTGGTAGGTTCAGTTTCAGTTACGATTGTTCCCTTTTCTCCCCATTCCCCTTCCTCTCCAGCCTCCACTGCTTCCTCTGACATTTGACAAAGGAATGCAGCCCTGTCCCCCAGCACGCCTCCTGCTCAAAACACTCACTTACATAAGGGGACTTGCTTGAAGTAGACTAAAACCAAAGGACTTTGGATAAACCCACAACCTGCTCCCACGTTTCAGCCTTTAAAACAAGGGACAGGGCTCCCGGGGAAGGAGCCAAGCCACAGGTCTCAGCCCAGCCCTTCAGCAAGAAAGACAGGATGGAAGGAGTGGCGAGTCCTTCTGAGCATCCTATCTGATGTCCCTTCCAACATCAACAACTGAGAGAGTCTTGTGAACCCAGGAACAAAGCAAAATGTTCACCTCCACACTGCATTGTTCCTTCTCTTGCTCAGTCATCCTCAGTTAACAGTTAGAGTTTGGGATATATTTTCTGGGTGCAACAAGAAGTAAGTTCTTCAAGGCAAAGGGTTATACAGGATATAAACATACAAAAGGCATTCACTCACAGCACCATTTTAGGGAATGGAAAAAAAAGAAGAAAAACCCTGAAACCTCAGGAGCAGTTATATATGTGGCATGTTGCCCCCAAGTTTCAATGGAATCTAATTTTCTTTTGTGGTCCTGAAATATATCAGCTGACATTTCTTGTTATTACTGACTTTTGGTTAGACCTATGTCTTTGTTTAAGCAGTGGATCAGCCAGACACCCTCATGCTGGAAAATCATACGCCACTATTGATTTTCTTAGTAGCAATAATTCCCCACTAGTAGCAGCAGTAACAACACTTTGAAAGTTGGTTCCGTAACGGTGTTTTAACATTTGGGTACATTCTGTGCCATGAAAAGCACAAAAACTAGACATACATTCACCTGCTTAAACAGAAGATTTGCCTTATTTAGTTTTAGTTACAAGGATACTATGCCAGTACTTTGACTAACAAGATCCTCTGCCACTGGTGCAGAAGGAAGAACTCCACTATTTGAACAAAGGTCAGCAAAAATGAGCAAAAAAGAGGAATGCACACTCCCCTAATTCAATGTAGGAGGCCATGGCTCAAGTGAGAACACAGCCTGCATGTGTTTCTGGACAACATGGCTTGCTTTCTTCAAATACCACCACCAAGAAAAGATGGTTTAAGAGAACAGAAAATTTGATCTAGCCTTGCTTCAAGTATGAGGCAGAATCACAGCTGGGGTTCAATCTGGACTCACCTCTTGTTAAACTGCAGGAGAAGACGGCAAACAGCCCCTGCAGATTTCACTGGTCCTGCATGATTTCCATTATTTGCAGTTGAGTGTTGCTGAGAGCAATACTCAACAGCATCTCAGCTGCTGTGGGACCTGGCTGCAAGTCCTGAGACTGCAATCCCAACCTTTCCTCCCTGTACAAAGCTGGACATCATCTCAGAACTTAGCCTAGACAAAAGCATTTAAGAAAAAGTCAGTGTTGTGGAAAACAAGATTTAGTAATTAACTTAAACAGGGATCTTCCAATAGTTTTAGCATACGCTTTTATATTTTGGTCCTACCAAAATGCAATTTGAATATTTACTGCAAATTAGCAATTGTTTTTTCTTTTGTAAGTTTCCCCAGCAGCTTCAGGTGGAGAATGTTTCCTTAATTCCTGCCTTCAAATATTATTTTCAGGTATTCACTAACAACTATTGTATTTTCTTAAGAAGCATCTTCATATCAGAGCTGCGTGCAGCATTCTCTAGTAAAAAGGAGTACTGAATAATAAGTCTATGAATCTCTAGAGACGAAACTTTAAAATAGAACTCATCACAAAGAGAGGATATTTTCATTAGTATAAAAGCAAACATACCATTCATGTGAAAACATAGGACAGAACATCTAAGTATCATGTTATTGTGAAATTCTGTTTTTAAATACTACCTCCTTTTAAATGCAGTAGTCTTTCACAATTACGTGCACCCATTTCACAGAAGTTTCTTTCCATGTATTAACTTACTAGTAGACTTGATGTTTCACTTTATTCATAAATGTAGCCAAAACAGTAGCCAACAGCTGAAGTGACCAAGCAGTCAAGGAAACAGCAAAACAGAAATATTTCCAAATCAGTAAAACTGTGGGTCCAGTGAGTGAAGGACATTGGTTTTAAGGACACTGGTTCTAAAGAGGGTCCAATAACTTGAACAAGATATTTACATTTCTTAAAAATACAGGTTTTGAACAGGCTGAGCGTTAAAGTTTTAAAATCAAAGCTGCCTTGATTTATTAGATAAATTGCCTCTCATTCCTCTTTCTTATCAAGCAGAAAGACTGTACGTACTATACTGAAAGCATGCCAAATAGGAAACTTTCCTCAGAAGCTTCCATTTGAAAAAACATTTTAGAAATCTACCTTTGGTTACTACACAATGGTATTTTGAAACAATATCTTCTAAAAAATACAGGGATTAAAACTGACCAAAACTGACGTTCTTTAAAGACGTTAATCTTGTCTTGTCTTTATCTGAAGACCCTTAGCTACATAGGCGAGACCTTTTAAAAGTAGCAAGCATTATTCTTAATCACGTATTTATTAAAATGCTTACATCATAACTAAAAAAGTTATTAATGAGAATTGTGTGTTAATTGCCACAATTACCTAGTAAATAAAGAGCAGGAAGAGGTTAGGTAAGTTCAGTGCAGGCAGTTATACACCGGAAACCAGGAGGCATTTTGAACAAAGAGAATTCTGTAAAGCTGACATCTATATCCACTGACCCCTGCAAACAGACCACACCAAAATCTCACAACAGCAGGACAAAAACATATCTATTAGTGCAAAATATTTATATTCAAAAGTGATTTGTTCCTTTACGTCTCAGAAGTGAAGACAGGAAATAAAAAGCAGAGTTGGAGAAATAAGACTGGCAACAAAAATAGCATAGCTCTGGAGGAAAGTAACGTGAGCTGCAGGGAAGACATGCACAACAGTGTTTGTGTTAGTGTGAGGATGAAGGAATAGGAAAACATGGAAAGATGGAAGACACAGGAAAGTAAAAGCAGAAGATAGGGAAATGGAGATAAAAGCTAAAGTTCTTTTTGCAGCTCTGGATATCAAACACTAATAAAGCCATTTAAAATCACAGAATGGTTAGTGTTGGAACGGACCTTAAAGATCATTGAGTTCCAACCCCCCTGCCCTGGGTATGATCATGGATATGATCAAGAGGGTTTATACTTCTCCACAATAAACACAGCAGCCAGAGTACACTGATGAATCTGACCAGAAAAGTCAAAGGAAAAAGAACCATTATTTGATAATATTACAAGCTAATGCTTGCTTAGTTTACATTAAAATATTTTTATCTGACACTAAGTAATGCCAGATCAAGGGAGTTTCCTGGGAGAAGCTGGCTGCCAACAAGGGCCTGGAACTGAACTGTTGGTGTGCTGTAAAGTGCCTGACCTTACTGTTGCAATTATCCACAAACATTAGACCCTGGATTTGAGCTTGTACTCAAAAGAATTCCATACATATTAAAAAGTAGAAATGCACAGTTAAAATGTGTATATATCCTTAATTATGGCATAAAGTGGCACAGTGAAGAGGATGAAATTATCATCCAAGATGTATCTGTTTCTTTTTCCCTAGTGTACAAACACAGATACTAAGATGCCTTAATTAGAGACATATGGCTAGTGTATGGAGTCACTGCAGGGTACTGTGAATGCAGTTTGAGTGCCCAATCTATGTTCATTCAGATGTTTTTTTAATTGCTCTGAATAGTTATAGATAATTGTAATGAACTCTGAAAATACTGGTTTAAAATAACACTGGTTTTTCAATGATAGCACACTTTTGTGCAGTGTCTAACCACAAAATCTATGTGTATCAACTCCATGTTAATGTAGATGCGCATCCCCAGAGTGGTTCTGACCTGGTTACCTCCACAAGAACAGAACATTTTGGAAAGAACAACAGAAAAAAACCTGTAGGTTCAAAAACTGATGGAAGTCTGTATCATTGTGCCATAGTGCCATTTGGAGATAATGCATGGAGCACTCAACATCTCATAAAATCAGTTCCTTCTACATTTCAGAAGAGTAAGAAGTCAACAAATAATGATGTAAGTAGTACAATATATCCCAAAACAACTTAGAAAACCGGTGTAGGGGTTCAATGGAGACTTCAAGCACGTAAACAACGGCTTCAGATGCAAGGACAGATGAAAATAGTTTAGAGATAGTAGAGCTTCATTTCTCAGATGATGTTCTATTGCAAATCTTAAATCGTCCAAGTGTACTGAATTCTTCTTTGATTGTGTATTACCTCATCATTTGACGTGCCAGAAGAAGAAAGAAGTTTCTTCAGGTTGCCAGTAATGACCAAAAGGCAAACTTGCTAAACTGCAGGTAGGAAAAATTCTGCATTATAAATCAATGCTTGAAAATAAATGGTGGTCTTAGTGAATAACAGGCAAATAAAACCAGAGAGTAAATTACTTTTTGGCTATTAATATAGTGGTCATCTTGCCTCTTTTGCCCTTTTTCTGCCCCAGTGGCCATATCCAGGTTCTTGCTGTCACTCCCACTCATTGCCACTGAAACCATTTCAAATGGATGAGGTGCAGTCATTTAACACCATGTGATGAGCTGGTGTGGGGCATGTAAATTAGGTTTCTGCCTGAATTCCTTGTATGTACTAAATACCAGTAATTGTTAATAAGAGATTTCAGGTGTGGTGAGGGGGAGAGCTCACTTAGGGGCATTTTACATTCTTTAAAAAAAAAGAAAGAGGGTACACTTTTATCATTGAAAAAATCAGAACAGTTTCTGTACAAAATGAGAATGCTTATAAAGGTCTAAGTTGTAACACAAGCAAAGAACAATGTAATCAGGTTCCTGATTCCATCACCTAGAATGTTAAAACATAAAGATAACCTTGCAGATAGAAGAATTTTCTTGCTGCTCATTATCTTTCCTTCAGGTTTTAAATTAAGAAAGACGGGGGGGGGGGGGGGGGAGA
>VXBW01006801.1:1332981-1396730 GCA_013400375.1 Thinocorus orbignyianus
GGGAATATCCCAAGAGTAGTATTTTCTTTCCATGTTTACTATAAGACACCACAATGAATCAAACACATTGCTGTATGTGCTCCATTATTATCAAGAACTGTCTGTTATTTCTACCATTGCCCTTCTTATTTCCCTTGTGGGTTTCAGATCTATCTCCCATTAACTACAGGGAGTGAAAAGCTGAGCATGGAGACAGCAAAAATAATGAAAAGAATGTTTTCTGCTGTATGGCTGCCTGTAGACTCTCGTGGACTGACCCTGCTCACATTCCTGCTGCTACTGCAACTGCTGTCCAAACTCACTAGGCAGTATATTAAGGAATTCCTCATTTCTGCTTTAAAAAAAAAAAAAAAAAAAAAGAAAAGATTAAAAATCAGAGAAACTGAAGTCATTAAAAGATTCTGCTCAACAGAATTTTCCCAGTTTTACACTAGTCTGTTATTCCTATGCCAAAACATACTTTTCCATGCTCTAGACCAGTAAATACAGTGTCGTTATAACATTTACTTTCCTACTTCCTTACTCAGCAATGAACAATAATATGCAGACAGCAGTGGAAAGAGAGCAGGACAGAAGCAGGTTTGGAGGAAACATAGTCCTGGTCTATAAAAAAAAAAGGTGTCTAACATCCTGATTAGACTGACACTCTTGCTCCAGATTTGGTAACTCTGAAATCTCATGAACCAGCTGACAATAAGATGGATGGAAAGATTACCAGTAACACCACTGTTAAGAATTGCCAAAGTGGGGACAGGCCTCAATACTTCAAACCATTATGCCTTTGTTAATTGAACTGGAGCATTTACCTTTTGCTGCATCTGTTGAGTTCTCCCACCTGCACATGGCATATAGATTTCACCGAGTTCAGTGACCCAGCCTCACAACCATAACTAGATAAAATATTCATTTACCCAAACCAGGAACATCAGCCAAAAACTGACTGTTGAAATGACTGTTTCCCTGCGGCAGCTGGAAGTTTCCTGGCAGTTGTGAATTTTCAGGTGGCTCCATTCAGTGATGCTGGTTATGTCAATTTAACCTCCATTCTCATTAACTTATTCTGCTCCTTCCCTTCACTCTCTTAATTGCAGGTCTGAGGTTACAGATACCTGCAAACAAAGAGGAAAATAATAGCAAGTTCAAAAATCAATGGAAGTACTGGCAGTGCTTCTGTGCACTTATCCTTAATCTCCCTCTTTGGAGGGTTAAAATGTCCTTGTTCAGTAGCTGGCCTCCACATTAATTACATGTTTTAAAACCTATTTTCAAGATACATAGAAAGTAGTTATTCTCTCTTTGTATTACAGATCGAAAGGATACAAGCTGTGGGCCATTCCAGAGATTAAAGCTGATCTACCATACTCTGCCAGGCAACATCGAAGGCATGAAAGAAGTTCACAAGTACAAGCTTTGTTACTACAAACACTTCAGATGCCAGTTTTATCAGCTTTTGTAATTCTAACTAGCTCCATCTAACACAACATCCAGTTTCCAGAAGTCTTCTAGACGATTTCTTTGTTCAAATTGTTACTACTTTTATTTTGTACCTACAGAACCATCAGCATTTAAAGGCCTAGCTCATGCCCCTTTTCACTGGATCAGGTGTATGGATTGGCTGCATATGAGGACTTTGTCACAGATGTTTTAGTTTAGGGTTTTTTTAGCATCTGCGTGAATATTTACCTCAATTAGCCAGGGAACAAGGTAACCTCTAAGACAGTATCTATTTCTTGATAACTCATATTACTTAATGAAGAGAACTTTTTTGTTAGCACAATAAAGATATAAAAAGCACAAAACACAATTTAAACACACAAAAAATAAACCAAATTTTCTAGTATTGAGGTACTTCAGATAAGACTATTTCTCAATTTTCTCCTGTGAGCAAAAGTAGAGAATAGTAAAAGTCTCTCCTTACACAGTGACATGGATGGGATTTATAAACACGTCATGCTTAACTTCTTGATCTCAATGAAGTGACTGAGACAAGTGAAACGTAATCTATCGTTATTATTCTGGGTTGCAGAGCAACATATAAAGGACAGGGAGTCTTTCTGAGTGCACACCTTGGGGTCTGCAACTCAAAGACCACACAGATCCTCTGGCACAAATGGGAGAACAGAGAGGAAATGGCTTTTTAGTATTTTTTTGCCATTCCAGAACTCTCTTAATTTTATTCTCTTGGAAGTTTGGGAGCAGAATTTATTTGCTTTGTTCAGACTGTGAAACTGGGATTGGAGAGGGAAGAGGAAGAGACACAAAGTCAGTTTTTGATTCAGCAAATGAATAACAAAATCCCATACCCTTGACAGATGAGGCAACCACACCACAACAGCAGAGTGATGTTCCAGTCAGACTCAAGCTGTAAGACATTGCTCAAGACTGGGACAAAAACTGACAGCAGACCATATTGATTGTGTTCACCTGCTGTTCAAGAAAGGTCTGAGCTATTTTAGAGTTTGAATAGCATCCGTTTCTAATATCCAAGCACCAAACATTTATGCAGACAGGCTCACTTGCTGGGGGACTGTAGGGAATCTTCCACTCCTCTCTCCTTTATAAAAGTGCCTCTGTTTGAAGAAAAAATATCCAACTTAGCAAAAAACATCCACAACCCTTAGAGAAAGGATTGATTTAGATTATTTACAAAACATTCAAACATTGACTTGTCACTGTTGTAATAAGACAAGAACATTTTTATGAACCTGTAACGAGGGAATAGGCACAGATGTCACTTTCTTCTCTCGAGACCCCTTGCTGCTTTCTGTTATGATGGCAGTAATATTTTGTGAACTAGTGAAATTAAGTTCCTGCCCTATTAACCTAAAGAACACAGGCAGCACTAAGGTACTTCGTAATCTCAAGCAGATTCACTTCCTACAGTTCACAGGTAAACTCAGTCCTATCCTGTGTACCCACCAAATTCTTAAACAAAACTTGTGTTGCTTCAAAGGAAGCGTTGCCATGTAATACTGAGACATGGATTATAGTGAAGGGAGGGAAAATAAAAGTAATTTTCAGCAGTTTCTACCAGCATTTTCATGTGACCGTTCTTTAATTAGGTTGTGTCATGGATCTAACCTGATAATTCATTAATGGACAGCGTTACCTGTTTTGATCTCAGAAAGATCAAAAAGCACTCGTGAAAAAACAACTTCATTATTCTACATAGTTTATTTTTCTCTTACTCAGCTCTGTTCTTTGGCAGCCTGACTCAGTGTCAGCAACCCCAAGGGTACCCTCTGTGTATTTCTCCTTCACATTTTTTGCCTATGTCTGGTAATTCTGCAACTCAAATATTCTTTTTGCAAGGAAATATCACATCCAGGCATGACACAAGTCTCATGCCCTAGAGCTGTACCTTCTGGCACTGACAGATGAGGGCTGGCCCTTGCTGAATGGCCAGTTCAGAAATCCCCATACAGTGAATTTTGCACATCCTGACTCTGGGTCTTCAATATTTCATCATGGTTTTCCATTACCATAGAATTCAGACTGCAAAAGCTGCTCAAGGGAAAGGAACACCCACAATTCATGTTTTCAGGGCACTTTAAATCCTACTGGTAGCTTTGAAGTTTTTGTAGTTACTGTTTCTCTGCCCGTACCAAAAATCAGAGATGAAATCTTGCTCTGAGTAAAAGTCAGTGTAAGTTTTGCTATTGATTTCAGTGGCACCAAGATTTCACTCAAGAAATTCAACCAATGAGTTTAATGAAACACTGGCTGACTTCAACCACAGGTTTCTAACTGTGGTGCAGCATTTTCTACAGACACACAAACCACTCAAGGCTGTGATGCCTCTGCCATGGGCTTGTTCTTTGACCTTTGCTGAGACAGCTGCCCCTCTTGTCTGAGAACTTATCTCATGCTCCAGTCCATCTTTATCTGCTTTCCAGACAGGGGTCTGAACTGAGCATCTCATGTGGACAGATACCTTCCATAGATGTGGAAATGAACTAAATGGACTAATCCAGTTCACCCGTTATTCACCCCAGTTTACTTTGTTTTCAGTGTTGCTTGTTCTGAAACCCCTTTGCGGATTTCTCCCACTCTGTGCAATCTATGGCACACGTACCCAGTATTCTCAATCCCACCCCAAACTTGGACACCTTCTTCCATAAATACGAAAGGCACTGAAATTTGCCCATCTTCGCATATATATATCTTCATGAATATGTTTTTAAGAGATATAAAATACAGAAAAAAGTGTAAAAGTTAAAAAAGCTCATTATGTTTTATAAAGCCTTAGTTATGCAGTTGGTCCTTGTGACAAATTCTGAGCTGCAGAACTTTTGGCAAAACTCTATTTATTTGGTTGCTAAATGCTTAAAGGACGCTCCTGATCAGACAGAGATTCACACACTGCCTGTGTGACAGGAAGACAGACAATCTGATGATTCAGTTTTGCACAGAAAGCACTGTTAATTGAGTACAACTGCAGAAGACAGCTCAAAGCATCTCTTCCTTATGGTTTCCACCAAGCTAATATTTTTTTTCCCTGTAATGAACTAGGAGACAAAGCCACAAACTGCAATTTAGCATAATAACAAAACAAACCTCAGCTTAACCTTCCTGTTTCTTAAAAACACCATCAATTGCAAATGATCTTACTGTATTTTAGAAGTTGTCAATTTACTTAGTATTTATTAGTACAAATACTAACAAAATCGACGTTTTTTTGAATCTACACTTGAAAGCAAACAGCTTCTGAAATGATGAGAAATGACTGAACCAGTTTAAACAAAATAAGCACACCCTTGAGACAGTCCAGCTGAAACTCTCCATTAAAACGTCTGGGAGTGTTCAGTACCTGGCAATTTCCAGCCAAATTGCCAGAACGAATTAGCAGCTGTGCTTTCACTGTGCATCTCAAACCCATAAAATCCATACAAAAATGGGCACTAAGACAATGAGTAAAAACAACACTACACAAGACCAAAAAAAAGAACCTTTAGAGCTAAGAATTTCTGCTATTTTGAGAAGCATTCAGAAGGTTTTAACAAACTGAATGTGATACACTGGAAAAAAGAATCAGGTAAAGCAATATAGGGAAAACGTTTAGTTTAGTCATCTTCCACATTCTACCTTCTTGTATGAAGAATGAGCATGGGGAAAGAGGGGTTTCGAAGACAATGCATCAACCATCTGGAGACAAACAACCCACAGCAACAGCCTTGAGGTCAATTTATCAGGAGTGTGTTGCACAGCCTAGAAAACACAGACGCAAACATTTCTTGTGGTGAAAGCATCAAAGCCAAACAAGTACCAGCATCAAAGCTCAGTATGTGTAAGGCAAACGCAACTTCAGGCTTAGCACGGACCGAATCACTCCCAGAAATATCCCATCTTGAACAAAATTCCTAATTAGGGGTTTGAATGGACAAGATAGCTGTCGTTACTTTACTTTCACAGTGAGAAGAGAGTTTTATCCCTAGTTTCCTGTTTTGAAAAGTGCCCATTCCCCATCCTTCTCTTGGCATTAGCTGAATAAATTTATGGTCTGTCATGTTAAATCTATCGCAGCTTTCTTTAATCTTGTGCATCCAGACCACCATACACAATTGCCCACGTTATTTTACTGCTTTCAGTATTGTTTTATATGACCTAGCTGGCATTTAACAGTCAGCTACAATTTAAAATACGTGAAGATATCATTATTCACCAGAAACTTGTTTAGCCTTTACATTAAAGAAGAGGCTGAGTAAACTACAAATAGGTTTTCCGTCACATAATATGGGACAATTCCAGTTCACTGCTCTCACCTTTCTGAATTGCCTAACATATTCTTAAATGCATTTTATAGCAAAGGGAAAATTTTACAGACTCTAATACACTCAAATATTTATTCAGGTCACACATCATTCTGCCATTCACTGACCAGTAAGTAGCAATAAAAAAAACCCCTGCTTACATTATTCATTAGATGTAAAAAGGGGAGTGGAGCTCATGAAACACACTGCCGGGTGCTAGTGTCTGGTACAGGGAGTTATCAAGCTGCTCTCAGTTAAGGAGGTTTTTTTTCTAACAGGTGGTTGTGTATCAGACATTCAGTTAACAAATGTCATTCCTGAGCACATACCAACAGCCTGAATGACAGCCTTGGTTTCCATAAGCACTGTTTCAGGCTTCCTCAAATTCTTGATTGTTTTATGCTACTTTCTTCTCAGTCTTGGGGCTACAAAGAAACTTAACCAAAAACCGAAAAGACTGTTCATGCAGTGGCCCAGATCACTTGTCTTCCAATCTCCTGGGCCACAGCTAGGTTGTATTTTACCCTGAAAACATGGCAAGACTAGTACAACTCACAACTTTGTTACAGAGGTGTTACCTAAAAGTACTACCTTTGCTTTTTGTACTGAGGATCCATGCAGTGTGTCATTTAGGAGTCGAAGTCAGGAGAGAGATACCTCCCTCAGAAGATGACTAGAAATAATCTGTAGGAAACAGAAAACGGCAAGGTAATGACTCTAAAAAAGCACGGGGATGCACAACTAACCTCCAGTTCAATGAAGAAATCAAGTCCCTCAGAAGTTCACCACCTCAAACCCCTAAGAAAGTTTTTGATTGCAGCAGTGAAATGAAACACCTTTCCTCTGTGGGTTATGTTTCGCACTATGAGTACAGTATTCACACAGCAATTGAGAGAAAGGAAGGAGGTGCTTTGAACATTAAAGCAAGGCAAATGTGCTAGAACAGCCATCTCCAGACAAGTTTGGCTCGTGTTTTTAATGCCACAATAATGATGATAAGAAGTTGGAAATTGCAAAAATTAACCTATTTCCTCAGTAGTTAAAAAAGACATACACAGCTGCCCTGAAAGAAATCTGATGAGTAAAACAACATCCTTCAGCATTTCAAAGGTTAAAACTACAATTTAAGCACACACAAGCCCACAAGCTAATTGCCTTAAAGGAATCAGGACTAGGTTTGGGTTTTTTTAATCTTTGTAGAGATAAAATAAATCTCAAACTCACATCATATTTTTCTGCATTAGCATCCCAGCTTCTCCCTTGAAATACTGATAATAAATTATGGTACTTAAGGCTTCCAGAAGGATGAAATGGAAAGTAAATTATAATGCATCATTTGCCTTTTTTAGAGCATCATCTTATAGAGATCTAGTAACGTGATCTGCAGGATCAGATCAACTTTGGTCAAGTCCTACTATGTGGAAGTATCTGTTGCTCTAGACTAGCACTGTGTGTATCACTCACTCAGGTGTAATTTATCTCCTTGTATTTGCTTTTAAAAATGTTTCCAGACAAAGGCTCTCACGCTGTGGACTGCTGAGCTCTCTACTAGCAAGGGAGAAAGAAAGCACACTGATACATCAGTCTCCAAGCAAACAAATAAAAGCTAAAACCACTGCTGGCTACAGTCGGGCTGGAGAATGCCGATGCTCCATCTGTGATTGCATTTGTACTTCACTCTTCCTGCACTTTGGAATGTCATCCTGCCCCAAAAACGATGCCACTGAAGCCAGAGAAGTCTTGACAGTAAGGTACAAATCAACAAGAGCAAAAGGATTTGAATCTAATCCAACAGCTCCATAAACCATTTCAAAAGTTTTGGGCAGAGCTTCGGTAGATGTTCTTTCTGTTTGCTTTTCTTAGCTTGGTCAAAGAAGTGACAAATTAATTATTTGCATAACTGTTCCTATATAGCAGGCATGGTATTTTAGTTAACCTGACAAAAGGCACCATCTGGCCTGCAGGAATAATTTGTTTCAAGCCAAGCATTATGAGAACAGTTGAGAGCAAATCCTAATTAATACACAAGGCAAGTCCAATTTATGAACCACTTCTCAAGACGTTATCAGATATTAATTTAAAGTAAGGATGGCACACTTTGGGCACTTGCTTGAATACCAATAACCCATGATGCCTTTCCAATTACACAGAAGTGCTATTAACTAAAGTTTAGGAATAAGTTTTACTAAAAATCTTCAGATAGGATTATTTCCTGTGGGATTTTGACATCATCTAACAGTGCTACAAAAGGAAACCTATCTTAATGATTACCTTTTATGTCACCTTTTTTTTCAAATGAGTAATTTTTTTAGGTCTCAAAATGAAAGGCTCATTCAGCATTTCAAAGGTAAGGATCAGTGGAGAGTTTGTCCACAAGCAGGTCCTGATACACAGCTTTGGACTGACAATACTGCTGTGAGTGAAACCATCTGAACTTGGAGAATTTTTACTTGATTTTATTTCTCACTGATTAATACAAATACATTATCATTGACTCAGGTACAGAGACAAAAGAACATGTAAACCATTAACATGGCATATGGATGACTGGGGGAAACACTAAAACTCTGAATGTTATGTCTAATACACACCACAAAATTTGTCAGCCTGCCCCAGTGTGTGCCATGGCGTAACCACGGTGTGTTCCTTCTTACATGAGAAGAGGTGAATGGTGACACAGTTTGGGATTTCCAGTAAGTAAAGCTTTAAGAAAAAAAGGGCGCTACAGCACACCTGGCCAGGAGGCCATTATCAGTTTGTGTTCCTTGCTCAGCATGCCCAGAGTATTTGAACTCCATGCTAATGTTAATGCGAGTATCCACAGCACCACAGGAAAACTCAGGCAGAAAAGAAACCTCAGGAAGACTCTGGTGCCACTTGGGGTCAGATACGGGGTTGACCAGGTTGCTCAGGTCACACTAAGCTATCACTCTTTTCACAGTTAAATCAGTACTGCAAAACCAGCTAGTTGGCATTCTGTAATCATTTAAATGCTTATTTTATTATAGAATGATGAGAAATCAATGAAGAGGAGAGGATTTCAATTCCACAGCATACATGAGAGTTTACAGTTTGGGTAACGTTACTGAACACCACACTGTTCCTGCCATTTCTTACACACAAACTGGTCAACTCTCCTTGTTTTTGATCACAGCATGTCCAACATGGAGACTTCACACACATATACATGCAGCACTTTACTTTTCCCTGCCAGTGCTTTTATTAAGCTACTTTCGTATCTCATACATTAGTTAGCACTGTCTGCTAATAGACTTTTTCCTAAAATCATATCTGCCATTTCTTTCAGGATTCTTCCTAATATTTTTGAAACAGGCATTTATATTCCTTCCTGCAGCACAGTTCTGCTATTTTAAGTGGTATTTTAATTTTATTCTTGGGATTGGTCTTCAGAAGGCAAAATCTCTTATGAGCTTTTACTGTCAAATGATATAGAACTTAGTTTTGTTTCTTTTTACAGGTTTTTAAGAACTTACTCTGCAGTTCACACTGAATCTTTTTGCTTCAAAGAAATAAAGAGTTTAATAGCATGTATTAGTCACACCTCTCTGACACATCATTTCATAATTTCTCTTGATTCCAAAGAGCCTTGTCCCTTTGAGAAACAAGTGAGGTTTGATTGTGATATAAGAAATTTCAACTAAGTTTCCTCTGGATAAAGTAAAATGGGATGGTGAAATGTAGGTTAAACACTGAAGAAAATGTTAAGTTGGTGGAAGTGGCATTTCAAGCTATTTTTAATTTTACCTTTCCTTGCCTTCAACAAATGCAGCATTAGCCCATATAATGATGTGGGAGTATTTCACAGGAACACAGATCAAATGACAGTCTGCTTTGAACACCTGTTCTTTGTAAGTCTCATAGAGACGCACTGGAGTTGGTGATTCCAGTTTTACAGGATTTCCAAAAGTGTGTGATATAGTTCCCTACTGTTTAGATAGTTATGGATAATAGCAGGGATGTTAACCCTTACCTGCTGATCCAAAATTGAATCAGCAAATAAGAAATCGACTGCAGTTTCCCAAATCTTCTATGGCCAGCTTCTTTGCTCTGTGAAATCATTGTATCCATCTGCACTTCACAGACAGGTTGCTAAATCTCTGTGTCTTATTTCCTAGTTCATGCCTACAAAGAAAAATACACAAGACCTACTCTGAAACATCACCGAAAGTCAATGAAAGTAAATACTTTCTTCTTTGCTTCAGAAAATCCCACATTTCATAATTTGCTAAGTTCACACACGAGAAAGGATAGTAAATCTGCAGAGGAAGAGGATGGGCCACTTGAAATTCAGCTTGATTTTAAACAAGTTATCTTGCACCATATGAAAATAAAAATAAAAAGATGAAAAGTTGAAGAGATTAATCTGAAATTCCAAATGAAAATCCCACAAATGATGAAACATTAGATATTGTAAAACATGTTCTTCTTCATAGACATCTGTAAAAATTGACAGTTTTTCAGAATTTGTCACTTCTTTTAAAGAAAAAAAGACCCAGTTCTCTGTCAAAAATATGAAGACATGTTCTCTGCTGGTAAGGTTATAAGGACTGTTCTGATAGTCACGTAGCTGGATAGTCTCCCTTCAACTTCAGGCATCTCACTGGCACTGTGAAGCCAGAACACCTGTTTTTTTCCATGAAGGGATCAGGTTCCTAAGCGTGTTTCTCTGAGCTGAATGCAGCAAGGTGCCCCAGTTAAATCACAGCAACGCTCTAACAGAAGCTCTCAACAGGAAAACCCCAATCTGCACCGACACACATAACATTCTGTTCTCCCTGGTCTTTCAGGAGGAGAAACATTCAACTATAACTAACCCTCAACTAAGGGGGAGTTTTCTAGGTTGCCATTTTCTAAGTTGCCTATAATGATGCCTGTATCATCTGTCTTAATATCTAATAATGTTCTTTGACACTCCATCAGTCTGTGGTTGGTGTTTCCTGCAGCTGCATTGCAAACCCCTTTCAAGATTACAGACCGCTGGAAAACAAACAAAAATCCTACATTGTAAAACACATTCCTGTATTCCATAACATATTTTAAAAATTAAACTTTTGCTTTAAAGGTAATTTGCCAAGGTGAAAAAAAGTGCCTGTGCCCTTTCATGTCCACCTTCTTGTAAAACAAAGACTTAAAAGCCTTTCTTTCTGATCCTCCTTAATTCACATTTAGACTAACTGGTTTTGCTGGTGGGATGGGGAAGGACAGTCACTGTGAGACTGCCAGTGAGAACAAGCTGACATTTTTACAACTGAGCAGGAAAAAATTGGAGGCAATCTGCCTGAAATTCTTCAGTTTCAGTCAACTTCTATCAAGGTCTGCTTGGGGAGAGGGGAGAACATGGTTTTTCATCTGGTCCTGGAATCTCTCCTGTAAGAGCAGGTGCTGCGGAGCTGAGTGCAGGCAAGAGAAAGCCAGCAGCTGCTGGTCAGAGCAGACTCCCAAAGCTACTGAAATGGCCACAAAAACTCCACTGACATCCATAACATCACAGTCTGAGGTAGCCATGATTGCTGCTCATTTTTCTTACATTTTACTACCAAAGGAAATAGGAGGTTCTGCCAGGGGTGACATTAATCTTACTCATCCTTGCCCTCTATCAGCCTGCAATGATACCACACCACTGCAGAGGAGCATTTGGAAAATACAACGTACAGTGTGGTTAAGGAGAGATTGGTGAGAACCATCTGATGCTTCCCCTACACGGGCACATAAAGCCTTGCTTGCCTGAGGCCAGAGGGTGACAAGAATCATGTTAGTGAAAAGCATGCACAAGGAGATAAAGGGTGAAGCCTCATTCTCCCTGGAAAAATGGCTTTCCTCTATAGCACCCTTAGAGGAAAGAGATATTCATACTCTCAGTGATTTGTCAGCTAGGCTCAAAGAAGCACTGAAGAATCGCATTACTCCATACACAAAAATGCTGTTCTGCAGTAAGCCACGTAATGCACATGTACGTATTCTGCCTCCTGTTTCTATAGGAGACAAATTTCATGACAGCTCATTTTCTGGTTTACCTACAGGAAAGCTGATGTAAAAATGCCCTTCATCCCCGTTTCTTCCCTTGGGAGGAGGTGATTCATAGCATTACATTATCTTATTGGAATAACCTTGTTATCAAGAGGCAACTGAAGAGACAGCCCTTTATAAAGTAACAGAATTGATCTTTCAGCAACGTAAAGGATGGGGATGCCTGCCCTCTGCTTCTCTGAAAAATTCGCTGGACATTCCTCTGTGATTTTCTGTCTCTGCTCTGCCCCTTGAAAGAAACGCAGGTCATCAAAATGACAATAGACAAACAATTAAAATAAAAGGTTGAGTCACTCAGATGATAGGTGTGCTCACAGTCCTCAAGGTCTGGGGCCATAGTTGTGACACACAAAGAGTAACAAGGAGAGGAAGCGCAATGCCAGAAAACAAAGACCTACCTTCTGTCTTAGCCTCAATTTATGCCTTGAAAACGGAAACTGCAGAAGTGCTCCACTTCAGAGAGCAATCATGCTTAACTCTCCTACTGACCTCTGCATGGAGGAGTTGAGAAACTCCATGCTTGAAAAGGATGTAATTAGTAATAATGATTAAGAACCATTCAATTTTTAGTACTTAAGAAAACCACTTGTCCTTGAGAGCTTTCAGTTAAAAAACAGAGAGGGATTGGAGTAAAAATGACCCAGATGAGGAACACAATACTTTGGTTCTAACTGTAATTCCACTGTCTGAAAAGACTAGAGCAAACAATAAGAGTATCACTGGAGAACATTCCAGGCCAAGAAATAAATGAGCAAATATCAATTCAGATGCCACCATTCGAGAAGAAAACATCTGTATAGCATTTGGAAACAAGATATAATATATTGCTATTCTAACAAAACTTTTTTACCACTTCAAGTTTATTCCAATGAAATAATACCATACCCTTCTGATACTATCTCCAGGCAATCTTGGTTTCCAACCTCTGAATCCTCGTGCCCCAAAGCCTCGCTCACTGGTTTTACTCTAAGCTGTGTGTTACCAGGCACTGCTACAACTCTGGCTTACAAAAGGGCATGCTGACTAAACTCCATGTCCAACAGAGATCTTCATCTCTGTTTTTCATAACCTTAATCTCCCTCCTCTGGTCATTATACCAGCTTCTTATAGCTTGAGTCACGCACTGACTCCTTCCTGCAGTTTCTCTATGACTCTACTCTGCCTCCTTTATTTATTCTGAGTGACTCCCAGTCCTTTCTGGAAGTGCTCTTTTATTGTTTTAATCCATAAGCCGTAGTTGCTCCGAGGATAGTCTTCCAAGGAGCAACTAATAAAGGCATAAGGCTGTCCATCTTCATATGCCCACTTTTTCACAATGTCTTTTAATATAAAACTATAAGGCAAAAATCAGAGCAGTGTGGGAACCATCAGCAGTGCTAGGGGTGTGAATCCACCCTATTTCATCTTACAAGCATATTCTGAAAGCACAGACTATCAAGGTTACTCTTGATTTATTGTTGTTAGTCAATACGTTCTGCAGGCCAAGGTCCACGTGCCTGCCCAAGAAACACGCTCAGCGCTGCCTGGCACATTCAGGATTCACAGGCTGGTGAGAGTTTGGGGCACTTCACATCTGAAGTGATTTCTGGACTGAGCACTCCACGAATTGTGCTGAAACTTTTTAATAGAACAGCCAGAGTATTCACATAATTAAGCCTGATGTCACTTCCAGAAGGTTTCCAAAGCCAGAGAGATTGGTTTTATAGCAGGCATTCATGCAGTATTCTCAACCTCATTCTCCCTTGTTCAGGATGTATGTTCATACCTGTCCAGAAACTCATTGCTTGCTTTTAACCTAAATGCATTTTTCTTCTTCACCATTTTCCAAGTCTGTAAATCTGTTCATTACCTTATACAATTTATTGCCTTCCTTAAATACTGCATTGTTTAGCAGCTCTCAGTACTATTGCTGGTTTCAGACCTCATTTTAACACTTCACCTCCTTCCCAGAGCTTCAGGATCACTGCAGCCAAAAGACAGAAACCCCCTCTTCTTCCATGATGCATTACCCCATGCTTCAGTTACCTTCATTGCTTCAGAGATGATCCCTCCTAACCAACCATGTACTTCCACACCTGAAAACAGGCACCCAGTGCTGAGCACCACGGTTCCCATCTCAAAGGATTTACATTTTCTTACTAGCTTTTAATTGCTTAAAAAAACCCTTCACCTTATTGCCTTTATTGGCAGCATCATACACCTTCAGCTGTCAATGTAAATTACCTAAGAAAACAGAATGCTTGTTTTATTTTCTCTGAGGAAAGATGTTGCGTGTTCCAGCAGATGAACTGTACTGAGCTTCAAAGGCTGCCACATGTGAGACTCCCCTCCTTTGACAGCACAGGCTGTTTCACAGATTACACTTGCTGCTCATCAGTGTCAATTAGGAATAATTTTCTTTGTGTTTAGTTTTACATTGATGTAACTAATGGAATCAGGTGTGTTAGCAGGATCTGTGTGCATATGGCTGACGAAAACCTACTTATCCAATTTTCTATTCAGTTTATTCCTTACACTTGATTTTTGGGGGGTGGAGATTGGGATACAGAGCAGGGAAGACGAAAGAACCTCCTGACCAGACGCATACCATCTTTTATGCCAAGTGTAATAAAAAGTTACCTGTGCCTCCTAAAGCCAGTTACAAACAACTGAACTGTAATTTATCTGTCCTGATTTTAATCAACTGATTGTTTTAACCGTAATGATACAAACTTCAGGGACTACAAAGTTCCCCGGCCAGGACCCAGACACCACCTTGCTTACCTCTGTGCCGTAAATACTGTTATAGTTTTGTCCTTCCTACTTCCTTTATACAATAAGCTGCTTCCAACTCAACCACTGCCTGCCAACAGGAATTCAGTGCCTCAGTTGGGCAGGGTGCCATCCTTACACAGGGCTCACCTGTAGAACAGATTCAGCACAACAAGAGTACCGGATGGGAGATACACCATGTAGAAGGAGCCCTCCAGAGTAACAGCTGCAAACTGTGGGTCCTAATCCTGGAAAGATTAGGAGACTGGAGTCTCCTCCTGGAGATTGGAGGCATGGCAAAGGAGCATCAGACAGACTTTGCAATGGGGGCCCGAGCAGCAACTGAGCGAGGGCAAAAGGTATGTTTTTAAGTGCTTGCCTGCTACTGCATGTATGCAGTTGATTGATACAAGGCTTCCCTCACCAGTGGAAGTGTGAAATCAATGTCATACAAATTGGAACATACACACACAAATCTTATCGCTGCCTGAAGATATATTTTCATTAGTATGTTCTCTGTTTTCTTCAATCAACTCAGTATTTATGGGGTGGCTGAAAAAGAATCCTATACATTATTTATTAACATTGATTTTAAGCAACTCATTCAATTCATAACCATGAATTACCTAAGAAAATAGAGTGTTTATCTTATTTTTTCTCTCTAAAGAAAATTAAGTATTTAATTATTAATGGGATTTCACTGACGAATTCAGTAAACAGGTCCTTAAAAATAAGAAAGGGGGACAGAGCCAACCAGCCATGGTACAGCTATACAGTGTCATTAATAATTCCAGTGTTTACTACATTTCTTAATTTAAGGAAGTACTTGTGCTGATTTAGAAAGAAAGTTTCATCTAAGAAAAGGGGGGGAAAAAACAGTCCTGTGTTCCAGTATTTCCTGAATTTACATTTGAAAAAGGCTCATTTTCACCAGAGGCCTTTATCTCCTGTCTAGACCAGTTCTGCTTTGCTGACCGC
The DNA here is from genome assembly GCA_013400375.1 of Thinocorus orbignyianus. Classification (NCBI taxonomy): domain Eukaryota; kingdom Metazoa; phylum Chordata; class Aves; order Ciconiiformes; family Thinocoridae; genus Thinocorus; species Thinocorus orbignyianus. The sequence goes on from VXBW01006801.1 coordinate 1,348,509, forward strand.
CCATTATGGTAAGAGGCCGCAATGAAAAATCCAGTGGAGGACACAGATCAATTACTCAATGACATTCACTTACTGATATTGATTAGGCCATGCATTGTTTGACTTCTCCTTTGATTCCTTCTATCATGAGGAAATGGTTATACCCCTCCCGTAAGGGCAGAGGAAAATGGAATTAATGAAAATAAAATGACTTTGAGGTTTATAAAAATTCTATATACCTTCAATAGAAAATGGCCAAATAATACATTAAAGAGCAAAACCCAGTAAAACAGCACAAGCTCAGATCTTTTCTCTGACCATGCAACCCTGTGATGAGATGATTTTGCACAGTTTTATACAAGCTAATGGGCAGATCAACAGCATCCAGGAATCCAACTCTGCCAAAATGCTAGCTTTCAAGCATTTTTTAGATAATAATTTTCAAATTCACACAGCCTCAATTTCAATTTCCTGGATTTTTGGTTACCCCTCAATTTTTGTCTACCCTTTATGTTGTAACATTTGCTATCTGCTGAGGGTAGGTCTTTTATATATAGCCAAGAGTATACATAGCTGTTCTGCTAACACGTTCTTCTGATGAATCTGTTGCTTTATCAGTCCTTAAAATGTCAGCTTTTTCATTACTGCTATATTTTTTATTCCATTAAAAAAACTTACAACTATTAATTTTTTATGGGTTATCAGTTACAATCCATTTATATCCAGGCAAAGAGCAACAGTTTATAAAATTATGCGTTGTGTTGTATACAACTGATGAGATGCTGTAATTTATTAAGCAAAAAATATTTCCCTTAGTCTGCTCTTCTGAAATTATTCTTACAGCTGAGAAAGTCTTATGGTCAGGCCAAAGCCTAACTGCCTACATCTGCGTTGCTGCTTGGTTTTATGGCTGTGGCTAAAAAAAGCCATCAACAAGGAGATGTAGCCTGCCAGAAAGAGGACAGCTTGTTGTCTTAGCACTCCTGCCGACTTCCCAAGCCAAGGCAATAGGAGCACAAACAGGGACTGGAGGTGCTTGCACGCCCTCGGGGTGACCCCCATGCAGTGTTTCTTGTATAGCTCAGAAACACCGCTAGAGCCAAGTGAAGTTTTTTGAGATAGCACTACTCTGCTGCATTTTTTACCTTAAAACCTTTCACACGCACCTGGAAATTTGTTTCTCCACAGTCAATTTCTGAATCCTAACTTACTCAGAAAATGTGGCAACTATCCTCACTGCAGTTATCTGCTCAGGTCTACCAAAGTCTGCTCTGTTTTCCCACACTACCCTTTTTCACACTACGTTTTCCACTAGGAAGCCCCAAGCCATACTGAGCGATCAGCACCTTTCCACCAGCACCCACCTCCCACGAATACCCCTAATATCTGCTGGTTCCCCCCCAAAGCCACATCATGACACTCTGCCTGCCCTTCAGGCTCTGCATCTTCCCAGCACTGCTTTTTTTTCCCATCTCCCTCTCAGGAGAAATGTGTCCTGCCAGGTTTGAGTGAAGTAACCTGGCTGTCACTGAGATAACCCTCTCGAGATCTGAGCAGCCCCACAGAAGGCCAAGCCAGTGGCTGCTCTTTGAGCAGTTCACTTCCTTCTCATCTCCTGCCTGCAACTCCTCCCTACTCTTTCTTATCCTTCACCATAGCAAGAAGGCCACAACTTCATCTTCTACAATAAAAAAAAAAACAAAACAAAACATGGAATTAGGGAATTGTCAGAGTTGGAAGGGACCTCTAGAGATCACCTCGTCCAACTCCCCTGCCAAAGCAGGATTGCCCAGAGCACATCAATCAGGACTATGTCCAGGTGGGTCTTGATCTCCAGAGAAGGGGACTCCTCGCCCTCCCTGGGCAGCCTCTGCCAGGGCTCTGGCACCCTCACCAGAAATAAGTTTTTTTCTGATCTTTGAATGAAACTTCCCGTGTTTCAGCTTTTGCCCATTGCCCCTTGTCCTGTCACTGGGAACCACTGGAAAGAGTCTGCTCTGTCCTCCTTCAACCCACCCTTCAGATACTTGTAAGCTGAGTGGATAAGGTCTCTCCTCAGCCTTCTCCATATTAAGGAGTCCCAGCTCTCTCAGCCTTTCCTCATAAGGGAAGTGCTCCAATCCCCTAATAATCTTTGCTGCCCTACACTGGACTCTCTCCAGTAGTTCCCTGTGTCTCTTGAACTGGGGAGCCCAGAAGTGGATGCAGTATGCCAGTTGTGGCCTCACCAGTGCAGAGTACAAGGGAGAATAACCTCCCTTGACCTACTGGATACACTTTCCCTACACAGCCCAGGATTCCATTGGCCCTCTTGGTGACAAGGGCACATTGCTGGCTCATGGGTAAATGCAACTCTATAAACTAAATGCTTTGAGCCAGTGTACAGTCTATTCTTCAGCGCTGTTTCACTAAGACATATGCCTGATGAGACTAGCAGCAGAGGGACTGAAGAGTGCCAGTGGGAAAGATGTGCTTGCCATCTGAGCACACAGCTACTGGGAACTGTCAGCACCATTTTAGTACAGGTAATTCCTCTGGAAAGAAGGGATATGTGCTGGTTTTGGAATGCCAGATATGCAAGGGGGAAATGACATCTAAATCCCAAAGACAGTCCAGGATACAGAAAAAAAACCCCAGAGATTACTTTGAAGTTACTAATCCAGTGCTCTGGAGTTTCTAATCTGGGTCAAGGGTACTTTTAGAAGGACATAATATAACTCTGATTCCTTAGCTAAGGGAGCACTGAGATGGAATAAAATGGGTATTTTAGGGACCCACAGGTCCTCCTGGATTTAATCCAGAAATGGAAAATAACAAGAAATTTACCAACCTATTTAAGGTGGTCAAAATCCCATCACCCTGCCCGGTGCCTACTCTAACTTCTCTGGTGCATTTCATCTTTTTGGCCCGTCTATGTCTTCAGAGACTTCTAATTTGAAAAGTAAGGCTGGTTTTCAATTGTCTGATGAAAAATTCATATAGAAATCCTTCTTCTGGCAAATTTCCTTTGAAACAAACCCAAAACAATTTCAGGGCCATTAGGTAAAGAAGCCTGTCCTTGCTGTCTCTGTCAATGAAATGCAAAAAACAAACAGGTGCTTCCACACATTTGTGTCAATAAGAACAATTCCAAATTATTTTCCTTTCTATTAATCTCATTAACTACCACACTTTGTCATTTCTTCTGAAAGCTACTGCATTGAAAGAGTTCAAAGCATTATTAACTAAACAAGAGAAAAAGAGAACAAAGATAGTAAATTCATTTCGTTTGCTCTGTTCCCCACCCAGTTTCCTCAATCAATACTACATATTACCTGCAATTCTGCTGCCCTCATAAAAGCCTTTTCTCATTACTTTGGGATATATTTTAGAAAGTTTGTAAGTTTAGCAAATGACAGGCTGCCCATGTAATTTTTCTAACTTGTCAATAATTATCTTTTGTTCACACAGACAAAAAAAGGAATTAAAAAAATACAGTAGGTGTGTTGCTGAATCGGAGCAATAATAGCCTGCAGATTTGAGCAACGTTTTAATTTGCACTGACTACACTCCCATCATTCTAAACAAGTAATTTGCAGCCCAATCACACCTCCTGCTGGCCTGGACAACATGTACCACAGATATTCTGGTGTACGATGTCTTAAATGTCCTGATCAGTCTTTTTTTTTTTTTTTTTTCCCCCTTCTTTGCCCACAGAGCACTAATTACTCTCTGTGAGTGTGCCAACAGCAGCAGCGAGCTGTGCCCTCCTTCGTGCCACGCACACAGCTGTGCTCTGCCCATCCTTGGGGAACAGCTTCAGCCACCACAGAAATGCTCGAACCTGTGTCTTTGGAAGCATCTCTTCTCTCCCTCTTTCCCCTCTCCGCATCGTTATCTCATTTGCAGGGAGACTGTGTATGACCCTTTTCAGCCTCTAAAAAGTCTGCCAATGGGGAACCACAACCCCATCTCCCCCCTTAGCATCTCCAGCAAGTCTCTTCACAGAGGCTGGCCAGCCCCCCTTCCAGCATCTCAAGTGACTGTGCGCCCCACACAGCAACTGGGGTAGGATGTTGGTTTGAAAAACACAGGATAACCCCAAGGAGAGGTAAATCTGTTCCTTACATTCCATTCTCTTTCTACAGTAAATTTGCATTAAGGTACAACCACCTTGATTAGAGTTGTGAAATGCATTTTAACATGTCCATTAATTAGTTTTACCTAATTTTAGTTTTTACGTTAACTTTAGAGCACAGATTTTTTTTTTTCCCAGCTAAATACAAAGATGCATATACGTATTTTCATATAACACTTGGATAGATTTACTTAATAGCACTATAGATATGTGTTACAACATACCTTAAACATCACTAAAAATATAACAGAACAGTAGAGAAGTTTTACTGCTGAAGTGTTGCAGTGTCTCATGGGAACACTTGAAAGGAGAATGAAGCACAATATTCCCACTTGGTATTCACAGCCTGTTCATTAAACATTTCCAGAAATGTGTCCCCTCTCTCCCCCCGAACCCCCCTTAATTAAAAAGAAAGCTGAAAGAGTAGGAGGAACAAAAATGTTCTCAACTTCAATGACACTATTGGAAAATAATTATTTCAAAACTGCTTATCTGTTAAAAAGCTGGCAAGTTACCAGGATCTTGATTGCTGTAAGCAATTTTGTAACTGCTCTACACAGATAAATTAAACAGAGAAATTAATTTCAGTCTCGTAATAAGTCTCATCTCATTACCAAAACGATGTCTGTGCTGCAACAGAGCCTTGCACACAGGACTGCTGGTAGAGGATTTTGTGTGCAGACATCTGAGAACTACCCGAAGTCTACCTCACAACTCTGAATGCCATTTAACATTTCTTCCTAATTGTGAGGCAGGAAGTGAAACATTGTGAAATACATGAAAGTCTTCCCAGTTTTACTTGTATTTTGCCCACTGGATGTGAGGAAAGCTACCTGACTGCCTGGAGCCACCATTTGTTCTGTTTGTTAGGAACATGTCCCTGGAAGCAGTTGCAAGAGTATCGTATCACTCCTTCCAAGAACCGAATTGACTACGACACCTTTGGTTTTGTGTAATCCAGGGCACCCAAAAACACGTCAATTATAGGTTAGGTTTCTGTGTCCACACGTGGCAATAATGTGACTGAATAATGAAGATAAAGCATGGGGTAAAAAAGTGAGTAAAAAGAGGTCTGCTTCCATCCTGCCACCGTGCTGCCCTTTTCCAGGACTCGTCTTCCCACAACATGTTTCTTTTGCATCCCTAACTCCTGCAACAAGTCTTTGAAAACCCTGGAAAATACAACACGACCAAGATCCAAAATTAAAACTTGACAGCAGATTCAGCAATAAGCTCTGGATGCTTTGAGCCAATTTATGGCCACTGTGCTCTGCAAAAAAAAAAAAAGGCACAACACAATAACAGAGCGCGTAACAGCTCATAAATCCTGCCACCCTCGCACTCGTGCGTGCAGCTCTCAGATGGCACTGCATGAGCAGTGGCATTACCAACAGCCATTCTTCTACCATTCTTATTGGTGTTCTTGTTACAGCACATCAAGCAGCATATTAAAAATAAATAAATAAATAAAGGGGGTGCCTGATATATACTGATGAGAACCCCGATACGGATTCTAACTTTGCTAACGCACAACTTCACTGTACAGCACCTCATCTTCAGGAGCCACAACGCCATTTGCTGCTCCCAGACACCTCATCCAACAAACTGCAGAAAGATTTACTGGCACAGAAAGCATTTTCTCACGAGGAACTCCTCACGAATTTGCTGGTGTACTTGACCACGCAAATCAATATCTCTTTACAGAGCACACGCTGTGAGCAGTAAGGAAACAGACCCTTCTCTTCAATCCAGCGCATCCTTGCAAACACAACTTCCCTATTCTTTCCCAATTACAGAATTCTTCCGCTCATCAATTTTGCTTCCTTGGTATAAACCCTCCTACAGATTTATAGAAAGTATACACATTTAAGATGGCAGACATTTTATTTATTCTTGAATATTTCTACAGAAAATTAAGATGAAAATCCTCCCCTAAGATTTCTTTGGTTATAGTTAAGCATATATGATTTTTGACCAAAGTTTCTTAACCCATCTCCTTAAAGATATTTGCCAGTGTTCCTTTTCTTGTTTCCACAGCAACCTATTCATGATTCTCATTAATTTTCTTTTTTTTCTTAGCAATCTATAAGGAAATAAGGAAATTGGAGGTTTGTGTGAGGGGGTTTTTTGTTGTTGTTTGCTTGTTTAGTGTCATTTTTTTAACAAGTACAGAGATATTTATATCTGTCTTTTAAAACAAAAGAAGGATCCTGGATCAACGGTCATATCTCTCTCTCTCTCTTGCAGTAATTATATGATTCTGCCAAATTTCATCTAAATTAGCAGTACTGCTGTCAGTCTCACACTAAGCCAGATTCCACAACAGTGCACGCTTACTGCAGTCCAAGGTGGGGAAGGAATCTTCTCTGGACTCCTTGAAATACTTCATACAGGAGCATCAGTCAACTGTACCAAAGCAAGGTGTCCTTCTCATTTAAAATTTTTGAATAAATGCTAAATAGAGCTAACATCAGTCTCTGGTGATTAATATAACCCAATACAAATCTAGGCAGAAACACAGAGGAATCATAGTTGAAAATTTTGACGGTGATCTATACAAAGACTGCCCACCCACATCCAGGTTGGAGGAGACACCATTTTAAAGGAAAAAAGAAACGAAAGCAATGAGCCAAGTCCCTTTACACTGTTATTGCCACCCATTTCTTCCCTTTTTTTTGTTATTGCTTCCAGTATATTTTATAAAATGCACTAGAAATTACTTTATATATACATGCATATATACTTAGATGTCTGTATGCTGTAAGTGCCATAACTGCATCAAAATAACGCAATCCCTCATTTAAAATCCAACAGAAAAACAGGGTCAGGTTTTGTGCAACTGCTTCCAAATGAGATGAAAACAGACCCTTCCCCCACGAGATTCCCACTGAGGTCAAAGAGAAGGAGTTTGTTTGGGAGGTCTTGTAGTTTATAAGCTGCTGTGGAGGAGCAAGGGTTTATTTTATATTTTTTTTTCAGCAAAACACACACGAAATTGAGACGTGCGACTTTTCTGAGGCCAATGGATAACAACCAAAATTTCAGTTAGACTTCATTGCAAAAACTATTAGATTTTAAAAGCAATGTTCCAGTTCACATAATGAATATTAAAGATAGGCAGTTTGTGTCTCAATCGTTTCTGCATGTTGTTTATACCTAATTATCTTCAATTCCGGTAATAAATTTTGAGTGCAGAAAGGGATTGTTCCCAACACGCTGCATTTTACACCCTGTGACTACTGGCTTTCAAAGCTCAGCTGAGTAGGAAAACACATCCAGTAGCATTAAGTTCCAGTTCAAGTCCAGACCTTTGCTAATAATAGTTTTTCTTTCTTTCCTCCACCAAAAGCAAATGCAACATTCAATGTCTCTTTCTAATTTATTGGAAAACGTATGCCTAAACCTTTCCAAAAAGATTCTCTTTACTGCCTGTTTTTTTTTCTGAACAGGTTGTTAATGGGACCTGTTTGAGGTTTTCCTACTGGGTCTGCGACACCTCAAAGTAGGGTAACTTTTCAGTTTCCAGACCTCCTCATGTTTTATGCTACTTGCATCAAGGGGTACATTTGCTAGAGCAGCTGTTCCTTCCATATTCAATGGATTTCAAGCTCTTAAAATAGTTACCTGTAAAAACAGAACAAACCTTAAGGTACAACAGTCAAAGCACTATTAATTTCACCAGCTTGAATATAAAAACCCTCATCTTACAAAAACATCCCCCTACACTATACGGAATAGAAGTACAGCTGAATGAGAACTTTTTTTGAAAGATTTTTCTTTGCTAATGCACCGATTTATCCAAGCAGTTCTCTGTTGAGGCGTGACCTTCTAGAGAAGTTACTGATTTTAATAATAAAACTTTCACTAACAAAGATTTCTCAGCTCCAAATGGAATTTTTAGTCCAAACCAGATAAAAATTGTGGGTGCAACCATTCAGAGCACACACTGACTCCCCACTATGTAACTGGATCAGGGAAGCAAGTGCCACACCTCATGCCAGGTGTGAGGGGGTCCCAGCTGGCACAGACTTTTAGTTTTTTGCAAAGATGGGTCAGACTTCCAGATGGAGGTTAAATCAGCCCCAGTTTTCTGGCTTGCAGCAAACCACACCTTCATTTTTCCTGTGGTCCTTAGAAAATTTCTCTCTTTCAGGCCTCTGAGGTTTGTCTGGGTCTGCTCCCTGTTCACGGCAGCAGCTTCTTTCTCTGCACGAGCTGCAAATTTCTCAGAAGGTTGCTGCAATTCCTTCCATCCCAAAACTCTTCTGCCCACCACTCAATGTAAACTGAAAGCTTCTCTCCCTTACCAGGGGCCGCATCCTAAAAGTTCTCTAGGGGCAGCCCAGTATTTGCAAGAAGGAAGAGGAATATGTAGTTCTATGCAATTTTAAGCACTGGAGCGAGTAAGAAGTACTGTGACAGCATCTAAGCCAAGCAAGGAAATAAAACCTGGCAGCATATGCTACACAATGTCTATTACACACCTACTAGAGACACAGTGACTCAAGAACACAATGGATGAAAAAGTTATACAGTACATCAAATTAGCTGTACACCAGCAGATTTAGATGAGGTATTACTATTATATATTACTATACCTGGCTACGATGCTCCCCTTGAACACTGCAGAATAAAACACTCTGAACAGAGCAAATGCAGAACTGGCTGTTCGCACAGGATTACTCACTTGTCAAGGAACTCTAACTCTAGATTTAGCAGTTCCCTGAACTCAGAAGTTGTCCAAGATCTTTAGTTTTCCACACTTGGTGTTCTGGATCACTGACTGCCCTTCAAAGCCACAGAGAGTTTGTGGAGCTGGGATTTTTGTTTAGCAAGGTCAATTCAAAATACTTGTGCAACTATTCAAAATTGTATAGAAATTATGACTGGAAGAAAAGCTACTTCTGTCTGATACTATAGATATTTTCCATAGCTTCATAACAGAAATACCTGTTTAAACACCCTGTGTTCCTACTTGAAAAACTATCTGCTCTTGAAATAGAGTTACAATACCTCATCTGAACCCTGAATAATTCTTATTACAGGTAAGGCCTGGTCCATCAGAAATAAGGTACTCTTGGACAGTTCAGGTTTAATTGCTTGGTTACACTATACTAGAGATATTTAAGTCATTTATTTCAACTGTAGCTTGCANCACCTCATCTGAACTCTGAATAATTCCTATTAAAGGTAAGGCCTGGTCCATCAAAAATGAGGTACTTTTGGACAGTTTAGGTTTAATTGCTTTGTGAGATCTTGTTCTGTATGAAATAATTTTAAAGACTCTGCATTTGTATAGCTGCTTTATTCATCCCATACACTATACTAGAGATACTTAAGCCATTTATTTCAACTGTAGCTTGCAAAATTTGGCATTAATTGTAAAAGATGTAACTTTCATCATTAGAGGAAAGCAGATACATAGGCTGCTAAATGCAAATCAGGTGCTGAACTCAGTAATTTCCTTCCAAGCCGTCAATTTATTCTGAGAAAAATAGTAAATTGGTGCTAATTAATATTTACTTATTATAGTCCTGTTCTTCCTTCAGATAGGAATGAATGACTAGAAAGGCTTTGACCTCTACTACTCTCCCTGCAGAGGCTGGATCTGAGGCTCACCTCAAACCTCTGAAGCTTTTAGCACACCTGCAGGCATTCTTCAGCTCAATACTTCGTGCATCCTTTTTTTATTCTATGCTTTTTATTGTGTTTAGTCACCATGTTATGGCAGGCCCTTAGCAATCCAAGAGACACACCCTGCAAAACTGCAACTACAGTCAATCCACTGGACTTCTTCACGGAAATTTTGCAAATAGATTTTGGTGTGGTGTTCCCCTCATGTCAAAGTTATTTGCTTCAAATCCTTTCGTGGAAAGTCCTTGTTTTCCAGGTTTACTTAAATCAGTTTTTACAGTGTCACTGGAAGGTCGGTAATAAACAGCAGTACATTTAAGCTGGTGCTGCCTGAGGAGCTCGTTCTTCAAAAGATGGGGTAAAATGAGGTTTTTCCCCAGTTCCATCTCAGTCAGTGGGTTTTTAACTGTGCTCTTTCAGTGCCATTTAGAAAATGCTCCAGACAAAGGCAGAACAATTTTGCCTCTAAACTGCTAGCAACTTATTGAGGGGGCAGCATAGATCTGCTGCACCTCATTTAGGACTAAATGATATTTTTGAAAGATGCTACTACACTCAGGAGGTGACACTATAAAACAGACCACATGTGCAAGAAAACACATGTACCTCACCCAGAGATTGAATAAAAATAGCTACACATTGTCAACTACTTTTCTTTAATTCTACACATCTGAGTCCTCATTGATTTCGACTCAAAAAGCCACACGTGGAATTAATAAACTTTCATAATAAGTCCAATTCTTACCCCCGAGTGCAGTGTTAGAGTAAGTTTAAGCAAAAATCATCTGCTTTCTATAACGTTTTCAAGATGACTCAATCATTTGAATGCAGGAAGCTTTCAAAAGTCTTACATAGGACATGTCCATCACAGCTTAAGCTTCAAGTCTAACTTAACATCAGATCTAGAAATAAGCTTATGGCTAAACAAATTAATCTTAAAACCACTATTGTCTTTCAGTGGTGCCAGATCACATCGATACAAGGCACTGAATTTGGTCTGGCTTTTAGTTTTAAATCAATCATTCCAAAAGTTCATACATGTTATTCTTTTAACTTTTTAGTTAATAATGAAAGACACAATGACAATTACATCTAAAATAAAAAAAAGCTTAGGCATTCTAAAGCCATCCGATTTCATTATGCAAATGAGATAGCATGTTAATAACAACACATAACATTTCAGGAATGTGACTTGACTTTGTATTTAAGTCATTTCAACTTCATTAATTATGTTGAAGGTGGAGAAGTCTTTTTAGGTCACAGACAGGTAGCACACCCATGTGGAAATACACCAGATGACATACCTGTGATAACAGCATTCAAATAAAATTTTAAACATACATATTAGTTGCCCTTGTAATTTTCAGTGTGAAGTGAAGGATGTACTTGGCAGTTTATTGTCTGTGCCACGGTACTACATATTCTAGTTTTTTAAAAATCAGCCAGCCTGACCCCATATGCTCTGTTGGGGCAGATGAGCTCATGCCCAAAGGAGCTGTTCACTTCCAGCTGGAAGGAGAGACAGCCCTCCTGTCCCACCATCCACTCAGCTCTCTGGTCTGCATCAGCCAGGACACAGGAGAGAGACTGATTTCTTGCTAAGCACATAGAAATGATGCCAAAGGCACCTACAGACCTGCCCAGGACCTCTCATGAGACAAACCAGGCTGGGTATCCATGAGCAATTACCCAAATAACTCCTCAACTGCTGGACTGCTCCTCATTCAAGAGACTGCAGGATAGCAGCTGAAGGCATCTTCAGTTCCTACTGTGTTGCCCTTCTTCCTTGCAATGCCTCACTCTGCTCAGCATATTACATTATGTGCAGAGAGCATGACGTGCTAAATGCACATCCTGAGACTGATTGCTTTCATTCATAAACAACTTGGCAATTATCATCTTAGACTTCTGACAGGATGATTTTACAGGGTCCGCTACTTAGCTTCTTCAAAGAAAACACTGCAACTTACGGTCCTGGGCTACGTCCCAAATCCCTGTTAGCACCACAAGCCTTACAGACTTAGTAGCAGCTATTATGTGGGTAAGCTACATTTTGATTAGTGACACGTTAGGTCTCTTGCTTAGTGGCTGGCCTTTCGTGGGCCATAGCCTGGCTGAGTAGCCATGGGTAGGCAGATGGTCACGAATCTGTGTTCAAAAAGGGGAGGATTATGTCACTGCAAAATACAGACCATCAAAGAGCCTGGCATAGTTATAACCTTCTCCACAGTGAGGTGGGATAACTGAGCATTCATTATTTAGAAATTGGGAAACTACTGAATAAGGATAAATACAAGCATCTTAAAGTTAAGGAAGGAGACATGCTCTCCTTCCAGAGGCAGATTTGTGCTGTGAAGTTAAGGATGGCATATTGGCTATGCATAACCATTTCTGCTAGCTGTCCCTTCTTGCTTGAGGCAGAACAAGTTTCTTCGGGAAGGTAAAAGCATATGGAACTGTTTTCCTAAAGATTTAGCTATTAATCATATGGGAAATCACTGGAAATCCACAAGAAGAGGGGGGAAATAATCGCTAGATGCTGGATTTAACTTCATTTGTTTCCATTGGAATACTCTCAGATCAAGTTTTTACCTACAATCAAACGAATACTTTTTATGCAAGTTTTCTAAAAGCTTCCCTGAAAGGAGAATATTCTCAGATGACAGAAGAAAAAACATATTTCGATTTAAAGAAAAGGTTTTCTATCTGCTTGTGTTTATACAAACCCAAAAATAGGCATTCAGATCAAAGTAGCATTTGAACTTTGACTTAAACAAGCTGCAAAAGCTTTTCATAAGCAAGGCTGAAGCTCAAAAGTGTCAATCATTTTTGCAGTATTATGATAATTTTTTGGTTGAAATGCAATAATAATCTCTTACACTACAGAAAAATATTTTCAATATAGATATAAGATTAAAATGAAAAAATACGGGGATAAATTTGTCTCTTCCCCATACATATGCAGCCTTTCTGAAGGACTGCATAGATGCAAATCAGCTGAATTTTACCTTTGATCTCATTTTTCAGATAAGATTTCTGCCATATTTTGAAACACGAAAAGTAATGATGGAAGTCACGTGATGCACTCTGTATGCAACACAAATGCAGTTAAAAGCGAGAAACAAAATCAATGACTTAGATGATCAAAGACTGTGCACAGTGATCCTCTAACTTTTGTGTCAGCACAAACAATTATAACCGTAAATCCTGCTCTACTACATATTTATTTCCCGTTAAAGTATAAGCTCCGTGTGCACAAATGCACAGAATTAAATTCCCCATCAGCCTCTACTCATTCTGCTCTAGTTGCACCTGGTTATGTCAGTGGTGAAATTTGGGGTTTGGTCCATTATTTTTCACAATTTTGTCAAACGGAACATTTTTGGTCTTAAAGTTGGATGCTTCAGTTGGTTTTTCTTTGTCCCAGTCCCATAGAGTCCTATGTAAGAGCAGCAAGAAGGCTTCACCCAGCAGTACTTGGGATTCCATGCTGGTGTTGCCAATTTTTGAGACCTTTCTGAGAAAGCAGCAGAGTTGCTACTCAAAGGACATGGGAATAACCTCAGAAAACACCGTAACAGCAATAGGTAAGCTCAAACAACCGTAAAGGCATGTTTGAGTGCAGCATCCTATCCAGGATAATACAACTCCTTTTCACATTAATGTTTTCTTTCTTGAGCGCATTCCCCCAGTGATCCCACAAAGTGGAGCCATCTTCCAGAAAAATAAGATATATGGAAGAAGACGGGTGTCTGCCCCACTTGGACAATCTAAAAGTACAGTGGAGTGATGAGCAGTGAAAACATCTTGGCTTAGTTGCCTTACAGATGGTGTTGGTCAGTAGAAATAACTACTTTCCACGCCAGCACAATGGCAGCAGCCTTAGCCCACCACTCTTTAAATGACACTGGGAGATTACAGCTGGATTGATGTCAACAGCAAATCACAAAACTGACACTGGTGAGTCCAAGGTGGAGTTATCAATGAGCTTTTCTTAGGCCTTCAGAGATTCACAGAAGGGCGAGACCCCAGGGCAAACACTGGGTGTCCCCAACCTCCCTACTGACCTTGAAACAGCAGCTGCTGGCAAAGCACCACTCAGCCCTCAGCAGGAGTTCACTTCTGCAGTGGTGACGGGAACATCAAAGCCCAGGGTTCCCCATTTCAGGATTGCTTGTTCTACAGGGGGATTTCATCTCCAGCTCCACCTGATGGAGATGAGCTAACAAGCTGTGGGGTCCCTCTGAAGGTAAGCTGCAGAATGCACATCCCACATATAACAGCTACGTACAGGAACTGAACAAAGCACAGGAGCACACAGCTTCAGCAGAGACTCTCAAAAGGCTTCATGTTGCCTGTGGTTGTAAAAGCCACAAGTTAGTCCTAGAAACAGTAGCGTAACTAGCAGTTAGAACCTGACTATTCACAGACAACAGCTGCTTCTGGGACCATAATAACTAATTTGTTATGCTGCACCTTTTAGGAGCACAATTAAAAAGTTATGTCAACTTACAATGAGAAGCATATTTCAGTATTTGCCAGCTTTATTTGTGTTTTCAAAATATTCCTCCTGCTACAACAATTTTGATGTTACCTCAGGAGATTTCTGATTTACCTCCTAACTTAGCGTTTGCACTTCGGTGAAACCTAAAAGTCATAGTCAGGATTAGGCCCCATTCCATGAAACACCACATGTGCTAATCCTTTTTTAAAGCTAGTTATTACTCAGTCTCTGTGGGAGACAGCCCTTGGCAAGCTTTTCAAGGACAAAGTATTCCACCAGGGAATTTAGAACTGTAACATTGATATTTCTTTTTCACATTGTAAGAAGTACACGTTGTAATGGTATACTATGCCAAAATTCAATATGCACTCAGTCTTCATAAAAGTTTCTCTTTTTTCTGCATTGATTACTGATTTATGCTATGAACCAATTCTGAACAGGTTCAGCTGAGACCAGTGTAAACATCTGTGCCTGCTGAATTTGCCTGTCATCAAACAGACAGACAATTAAAGTCAGCAATAATTTATGGAGGACAATACCCGCTTCATTTCTCAGCACACGTGTAATGCAAATAGGGCAAGAACTCCTTTCTGACTGAACAAAACCACTGAAGAATTACTGAATTACTGTAAGTGCTACTCAGTAAGAGCAGTGAAGAGGGAAGAAGTTGTGCAGGAAGAATATGAGGGACAGTATTGCACAGTGGGGCACAACAAAGAAGTCACAGGCTGTCATCAATTCGTATTTCCCAGCACATTCTGTTTACCAAGGAACATCCTGGATTTCGTTTTTCCTGAGTTATCTTGTTGTTACTCACAAGTCAGGAGAAAATGCCACAACAGCACACTGAGGGATACAAAGCCAACTTGAATTTTTAGTACAAGGAAAACCAGCATCATACACTAAGGAGAAAGCTGAGAAAAGAATCACGGTCACCTGAACCTACAGTCAGAGCATGCCAACAAACACAGCTGTTGTACCATGGCATAAATATTGCTTGATTGGACCCAAATACTTACATACAGATGCAGATCTGATGAGCCGTAACTCAGACACCAATAAGAAAATGTATTTCAATTGTTATTTCTGTTGCACAACAAAAACCTCCCCAGATGCCAGCACCTTAGATATCTGACCTAGAGCTTCTGATGCAACTACGAAGGTTCCAAGTGAACCTACATTTACAGTATCACAAATGTTCTTACAAATAAAAACATTTTTAACATTGGTATAAAAACCAGGTCATTAACTCTAAGGTTTCCCAGAAAAGAGAGTCTATTATAGATTGTGAAAGACAAAAAAGTAGGATGCATTCTCAATAAAATCTTCTGTGAGTTTGTATAATTTCTTGGTGTGATTTGCAATGAAAAAGCATCATGAAACTAAGTAAGTGTCCATTAACTTGTGTCTGCTAAACTCTTGTGTTATCACATGGTTTAGTCATGCCACTTCAAATTCTTCATCTTCCTTCTCTCTCTCTCTTACTCTATCTCCCAGAGCCTGAGTGAACAACTTCTCCACAAAGTCCAAGAAATCTAGAATACATATTTAGCATTAAAAGGATCCAACAGTAACATTTTACTTTAAAGTTTTGGCATGTTAAGTAGGCAGAAAAAAGCTGCCTTGGGCCACTCTGAGAGTGCTTTCAAATTTTGGCACAAGTCAAGGGGTACTTTGTGATTGTTATTTGTGCAAGCTACACACATTCCGCTCCCTTGCTGTCAATGCTACAAAGCAGCCGTGCCACCCCAGGAGAGCTTTATTTCAACAAATATTTGACTGAGCCAGTGGAAGAAGTAGCCAATGGGACAAGAGAGAACCATTTCACATAAATTGTTAACAACAAAAAGAAGCATTATTCAAGCAGTTGAACCAACTGTTGGTAAATTTTACATGGCTGGAAAATTCAACAAGATTTATAGCCCTTCATTTAAGAGAATGCATATATCTCATTTACAGCCTCATGCCCTGTGACCCTGCCTGAATTCATGCCACTAATAATGCCTACCCTACAATATGTACAATCATATCACATATGTGTAAACACACTATAAATATATAGATAATACACATCTGCTACATCTTTTATACTCTGATCAAGTCCTCAAATCACTATCTGGGGTATACAATGCAGAAAACTAGATTTCTATTCCTTTTTGGTTTAGCACAATCTCCTTTCTCCCTTCTCAGGCACAGGGCTGGCTCCCTGCTGTCTGGCTGCATTCCCCTGTTGCTCAGTGCTGCGCCCAGCACTGCACTCCCATTTTGCTCCCATTTGGCAGGATTCCCTTTGGTGCTGTGGAGTTTGCAAACTCCAGCAATAGCCCGACAAAACACTTACTAGCTTCAAAAAAAAAAAAAAAAAGAAAAGAAAAATCTCTCTTTCAGGAAGAGGTTTTCAGCTTCATCAGAGAGGAATCCCTCCTGCCAACTGCTGCTCCTGACCGAGCCCAGCAAGCGCACAGTATTTTCTGGCTGTGAACTGCAATCAAACTGACAACCACACGTTTGCTCACGTCCTTGATAAAAGCTCGTGCAGCCACAGCATGGCTTTTTTCCTGATGTCATCTTACATGTAGTTCTAAGTTACACACGAAGGCTTCCCCCACTCCCCAACACAATACATGCAATAACCAGGTTTCAGAGCTCCTGGTTAAGTTCGATACACACTTCTGAAAATACCAGTTTTCAGAGGTCATCTACTTGTTACCTGCTACACTTAGTGAAGGTTGTAGAGTCCCAATAGGGTTTTGTAGTGGGAGATAATTATTATAATTCTACACTGTATGTATCTGCTGTATAAATACCTTCTGTAGGGAAACCACCTAAGGCAATCGGGCATCGCTGCCCTTCAAGAGCAGGCAACATTTACCTCTCAGCAGGCCCAGCGATGGCACTGCCTGTCCATGGACTGGACTGTGGCCTCCCAGAGACAGCAGCTAACCCTGAACAAGCCACAGCTCCAGTGTGCTTCCCAAAGGCATCTCCCACGTGCCAGTCCTGTTGGATGCAGCATGACTCCCTGACAGAACTGGCCTGGGATGATGTTGTCCCTCCACTTTTTCAAGCACACACATTATTATTAGAAGGAGCGTTACTGGGACATTTGGTGGACATTTGGCAGGCCTCATGAGTTTCCACACCTCATTTGCTATGGGGGCGTCAGCCTGTTTGTAGTTAAGCTCCCCATGGGAAAACTAGCAATATTCTGTGTCGCATGGCATTGAACTCCCCGTTTACTGTTCTGGGCTGCTGCTACTCTCTCTTCCTTTCTCCTTCGATTTCTCACACATTTCTGCAGCCCCTGTGCCTTCCCTCCCGGAAGTCCTCGTCTTTCCCCTGCTTCTGAGCTGTTTCTGTTGTCTCTTACTAAATTATGAGAACCTGCCACCACCTTCTCTTCCTTTCTGCTCTCCTCATCCCTCATTTTGATATCATTTAAAACTTTAGAGGAGGAAACACTCAAATGACTCTCTGGCAGTGCCATATACAATTTATTCAGTGTAGGCAGAAAAAGTGCATAAAGTACACTGTAAAGATGCACAGGGTAAAAATCATTCTTAGGATGCTAAACCATTATTAAAGAAAAGCAGATACTTCTCGTAGCTCCTTTACCACTGGGATCTTACAGTGACAGTAAGTAAAGAGTTTAGAAAAAGAAGCACTATAAAACCTCGCTACAGCTGTGTTAAATGCTAGACTAAGAAGGAAATAAATTTAAGAAAGTATGTAAGAAAAAAATATCTCCAGTCCCAGAGCTCATATGCAAACATCACTCAGCACTGAGGGTTATATTGTCCAAATTTGTAGGCTCACTATTTTTGCTGCCTCTCTTGCCATACTAGCAAATCATCAGTAATCATTAGCAAATTATGGAATCTTATAGCTGGAGTAAAAAACAGAGATATGAAATACAGATGTTTCCCCAGTGAATCCTATATATTTACACCACTCTTTGAACGTGGCTGAGCACCAACAGCATAGAGGCAGTGCCCTCTTTAGAGAACCTCTGCCAAAACACCATGGAAAAGCCCTAACTTGTGCTACTTGCAACAATCCTCCAAATCAGAGTCAAAACAGTTCCTCTAATATTTAAAAAAGCTCAAATGCCAAGAAGGGACACTCAAAACAAAAAAAAAAAAAAAAATCATGAACCAGTGCCACCTTGTGAGTTACATCCAACATAAATATTACAGTATGTCCCCAAGCCTCCGCTCCATCATCCCTACTCAAATGGGAGCATCACTGCACTACTTTTATTCACTATATCCTACAGTAATTCATCAGTTCACACTCTAACTTGTCCTGTCTACTCAGAAAGCTGTGGTAAACATAATTTCTAGTCCCCAGTGCTCACTAAAAACACCCTTCACTTCTTGTTTATGAATTGGCTTTAAACAATTCAGAAGTTTTATTTTCATAAGTTTTACTGTCATTTTTACTCAGGTAAAGTCAAGCAATCCACATGCTGTATTATAATTATATAGAAGTAGGGGGTTAAAAACTACAGTTCAGGGTAAAAGCACTGCAGGTGTGCAGTTTAATGAGTTCTTAATTGAGTAGTGGGAGAGCATAAAAAGGAAGTGCAGAGGGTGATTACAGGGCTCTTCCAGAGAAGGGAGCAGAGTAAGCACTGAACTCTATAATCAAGAATAAAGAAAAATGAGTTCACCTCTAATTTTCTCTGTACTACAGCCTTTGTTATCCATGCTCTGATCTGAATGCAAGATTAAAACTGGTACCATCGAATGATCTGACAAGATTAAGCTTTTTCGAGATGCACTTGTTTTAAGGCTAAGACCACGAAAAATGAGGAAGGACATAAAAAACAACGTGGATCTGAAAAATATATTGCCTGCACTCCTGCTTTGCAAATCAGTCGGATTTCTCTCTGCCTTCTGCCTGTTCTCTGCTATTGACTAGACTGCACAGGATAAATCTGCAGAGGACTAAATGGAAAGACACTACACGGAAGGGAAAAGGCAGCCACCTGGATTTACTACAGTCTTTCCTCAATTCTCTTCCTCCTCTCTCCAAGAAACAAACTCCACAAAACCCCTAAAACCTGTTCTCTCTGCTGAGAGAAAGCTACCTACAAAGTGATAGCACAGCAGTGTCACTGCTTAGGTAGGCACTGCAGGAAAGCACTCACACATGACAGTGTGAATACTCCCGAGAATGCTGAGATATAAATATGCTAAGGAGACATAATTTTATATACACTATGCATTTTATAAGTGCTAAGGATAAATTATATAGTGCACCCACATCTACACCAGTGGACAGCTGAGATCTCCTGGATGTTCACTTTGCTACCATATAAATTTGATAAGTGATCAGAGCAGCTCCAACCGCCAGTTGGGCAAAAGGCAGTCACTGAAAACCCAGCACAGTATCACTTGGCACAACTCTACATTTGAGTCACTTGGGCCATCAGATGTTTGTGGTTTTATTAAGAAATAAGAAAGAGAACTAAAATCAGGCATCTTTCTAAGTAGTTCTATACATTTCAAGTGTTACCTAAATGTAGTGGTGGGTTTTCCCTTCAAATTTAATATTTAGAACTACGAAATTGATGACCATCTGCCTTGACCTCTGGGAGAAAAAGATATTTTATATATGTAAAGACTTTTTCACTATCATCTCAGCTTTATGAGAAAACTTATGCATTTGTGTAGCTACAGCAAGGTCTTGTAATAATTTTGTATACTACACTGGCTTTTTTTATCTAAGCACTTTTCAAATTCTTTCACATCAGGCTTTAAAGCTTCAGAGTTTGCTGCTGCTGTTGTTGTTTTACCCCATAAATATACTTTTAACTGCATGTTGCTGACAGGGAACAGTTAGCTACCTTTCACAAAGCCACAGAAGTCTTGAATTCACCAACTTGGTTGCAAAGTTATTGATATTTGTCCCCAGTACTGTGGTCTCTGCCTCCACACCAGTTTCTGACTGTGGGAGGTGACAGAGGGAAGAGGGATGACCAGACTAACAACCACTGAGGCCCTCTGGAACCATTATCATCTTCTATTCCAATTTTCCTTATAACTTCCACTACAGAATATCACCCATTACTTCCTACATCATATAATGCTTAATTCAAATATCATTGCAAGAATCCAGTGCATTCATCTCCAAGAACCAGGAAATATAGCTGTTTAATGACATGAAGCCTGATCTAGAGCCCACTTAAGTCAAATGGGAGTCTTTCAGCAGACTAATGGTCTTTGCTTAAGGGCCATCAGCTCTAATAAATCAGGAAGAAATTTTAGCTCTAATCAGACGTATCTTGAGAAGTTCATATAAACACACTCACCAAGTTCCCTTTGGCTGTTCCTAAAAATTGGCAGCGGGGATGACCATGCTGTCAGCACCTTAGAGGTGAGTGACTTCTCCGTAGCTGCGTAACGTGCAGGCAAGAAAACATACTAAAACTTAGTGGCACAAAGCACGGTGCTACAAAGACATTAACACTTACTCAATGCCAGAGACATCTGGGCAGTGTAGGTGTGCCCATGGTCCAAACTACCATAATCCATCTGACACCGTCCCCAAGTGGGAACACCTCATCCATGTGCTGTAATTGAGCTACTTTACATATTTCGTACCATACAGAACACAGATGCTAATAAAGAATTTGCCTAAGGTAAGCAAGAAGTGTTATGCTGTATTCATTAGACTATATATGGTAATCAGGAGTCAACAGATTCATTTAGGAAGACAGGGATTGACTCTTTCTAATGATTTAGATTTGGAAGCTGACAACTGGCCTTGCGTTATCCAAATGCCAAGTCTCTGGCAGCTCTTACTTTTCCTTTGCTCTCACTCAACTTATGGCAGTGTTCTACTTGCTTTCACAAACTTTTGCTCATTTAATTCTATCCAAAATGCAAACGTTTAAATAAAGGTTTTAGACTAATGTTGGAGAAGAACATGATGCAGAAGTCTTTTCCATGTTACCTACAAGCTAACAAGCTGGTTTGTCCAAGATGTGTCTATTTGCACCAGAACTTCACCAGCTTCTGAAATTAACTCCAATTTGTGTACATCAGTACTTTTTTTAATTGAAGGTCTGGTTCTTTAATCTATTATCTATCATTAGGGATTATTTTGAGTGTGAAGCAACACGTATTCTTTTAAAATTATTTGCTCATGTCAAAATATACAAGCTGTGGCATTAAAGGGAAACATTGAGCTGTGTATTTAAAAGCTCTCTGAAGAGCAAGAAACCTTCACTCAGAGAGGATCCCGTCACCTGTATCAGAATTATATTTAAGCAGTACAGATCAACGGAAGCTCATGAGATTACCATGACGAAGTATGAAGCTGGGGAAACTACCATGATGAAGCTCTCTGAGGAAGTATTTGCTTTATTTTATATTTATGTGTTCTACCCAAAATGCAGTTATAAACTCAGTCAGTTCCACTTGGTTTCGGACCTGGAAATACAAGTACTCTTCAAACCACACATCACATCAACCCACTTAACATTTATCCACATTAGTAATAATTATCACAATGTTTAAAGCCAAGACAGATTTAAATCTTTCCGTTGTGTAATTTTTCCAGTCCACACCATTTTAATGGTTACTTTGAAAATCCAGCACTCACATATCATCTTCCCATTAAGCAACAAGTATTTTTTATAGCTTTGTGATCAAATTATTTTGTACAGTTAAGCACTAAGCTTTGGAATCAACTAGATTCCATTAGATACAAAAGTAACGGAAAATTCCCTACCTATTTTTTTGCAGAACTGCACTATTTTGTGTATAGAGTGTATGACCTTTATGTCCTTTAAAGTGAACAGCCTGGGGGATAAGTAAAATCCTAGTAAGAAACACCATGCAATCTTTTGCAGAACTAGAAAACTGAAGCTGAAATCACATGGTCCTTGTAAGAAAGACCAAGCTGTTCCTCAGAAGAGAAGTTACCACCTTTCTAGGAAAAATCTTTTACAGATCTTAATGTTACAAAAATCTATCATATTTACCCCAAACAGTAAACCTAACAAATCCAAACACTTTCTAAATGGAAGGAGTTTTATTTCTTCTTCTTGAGCAGACAAATAAAACTACATGGCTTTCAAACCATGCTGTCTGCTGTTCATTTTACCCAGATGTACAATCTTACTAAATAAGACAAACACTAAAACAGTCAGCTCACAGGTCAGTGAAACTGTTATAATAAAAACCAACCAGATCAAACTCACGCAAGAGAAGACAACTCACAGTAACTTTTCAGGAGGTGAAGGAAACGCAAGAGAGTGTTTTATGCTAATTGCATTTGCTGTTTTTTTCTTGATACTTTGTAATTATTTCAACTTCAGCTCTGGAAAGTGGATTTTTACAGAACATTTCAGCATCTACTTGCCAAAATCACCAGCAGAGAAGATTTCTGAGATTATGCCTACCAAAAGTTATTTTCTTATGGGAAATTTGCTTTTTCATTTACTATATGATTTCTGAAGCTTTATTAATCAAGAACTGAAAACTAATAGTGTACAGTCTCATTAAAGTGTGGGTTTATATTTCATTATTAAATCAATACTGAGATTAAAAGGAAATGGCTCCATGGGTTTTTGTTTTTTTCATTTTCTGAGAACCAATGAATAGACTATAGAAACTCCAGGCTCACAGAGTTCTGGCCTGAAAAAAACAAAAAAATAATAGATCTGCAATGTTTATGGAACAATGGTAAAATTTATCCTGCCCTTCCTTCCAGCTAAGTGAACACCTTTAACCTGTGTATCTCCAAACCCAGTACTTTCTGCCAACTTTTCAAATTGCTAATGCATTAAGTTTATTCCAAAGCACACTGCTAAAAATTCTGTTAGGCTGTCAATTTGCAACATTTACAAACTTCAAGCAAGATCCATTCAGAGAAAAGACAGAACAAAATAACAACAGTTTCAGTATTTTAAAGTGATAAAAAGCCTAAGGCCAAGGACGATTTAGAGGAATAGAGAACAACTTGCTGTGATAATTACAGGTAACGGGCCAAGGTTTGAGATGGACCAGCTGGTTTCCATCCAGATTAGACATTTGGGATCCACACTGATGACTGAAAGAAACAAGCTGCCATAAGGTGACCTGTTATTATAGTTACTACACAAACAAAACCAAACCCAGGCAAGCAACAGAACAGAGCTGTGCCCTTAAACATAAACTACTACTTAACAAAAGAGAGCCATACAAATGCTGAACAAAAACAACTTCTCAGTGAAATCTACAAGTTAGTCTAACTCCAAGTTTGCCCTCAAAACCACTTCTACCATTGGAATTAACACAACAGAATCACTGATCTACTGAATTTATAAGAATGAATCTGTAGAAATTGCAATGTTTAGTTATAAATCCCAATTTTAAAATCTCAACAAATTTAATCTTTACCATGACAACAGTCAGACATCCAGAAAATGAGTTGTTACCTAATTAATAAATCACGGCTTTGGAGTCAAATATGGTTTACATATTCTCATCATAGACCAGTGAGAGAGCCTTTCTTTCTGGGTGCAGGAAAACATGGTGTGCAGTAAATCCACCTCAAGTGGCAGAAGTGTTTGATATATCTGTTATGTATATGTACATATGCCTCCTACCATACTACAAAACACATGTTAATGCTTCTCTTATACAAGATGATATTTAGGGCTTTTTAAACTTGATTTAGCACTTTTGCAGCTGCCTCGTATGCACACAGAAGGACAGGAACACATACCTATGTCTGCTAATACAGACCAAGAAGGACCTGGCTCTTCCTCAGCCAACAGACCACAGGAGGGGACAGGCAGGAACTAGTGGTCTCCACCCTTGCAGCTCTCCAGCACCCAGCTCTGTTGAGCAGGTAATGGGCACCGACTGCTGCCCCAGGCCCAGCAGAACCTTGGCAGCTGAGGAAAGTAGGGAAAAGCTACTTGCCAGGGATTCTTTGGTGCCACGATCACATTGGCATGGCAAAGCCCATCAGGAGGTACTGGAATTTGACTTGAGCCAGAGTAAGTGAGCTCATCCTTAGCAAGTACCGGCTTGGAAAAGCCTACTTGAGTTTTAAAATTAAGAAACCAACAGAACTTCAGCATTTTGTTCAGCTCAGCTCAGCAGCTATAAGCTTGCAGCCCCTACAGTATATGGGAAGCCTGAAATCATGTGACTGCTGAAGATGGTCGTATAACTTTGTCTCTGAGAAAGATCATCAAATGACATTATGTCTGCAGTTTATAGAAAGTTTGAGCCAAAATCCTATTAAAATAACTGACTGAGAAAGAATCAGCAATATCTGGCTGCTCAATATCCATCCATCAGAAAAATGAAGAAAACCCCACAAACCCAATCACCTTACGACTACATACTAGCACAACGTCTACAGAAAGACAAACTACATTTATATTTAGGAACTGAGTTGTAAATCAAATCATTGTCTCTGACAAGATGAAATTTTCAAGAATAGGTTATTTTAAAATTCCTATAGATGTAATATATTTAAGAAATAGAAAAATAAGAAGAATTTAAGGTCTCTCTTCTTATACATGCTATCTTTCTTTCTCTGAGTCAGATGGTGTAACTTGGTGGTTAAAAAAAAACAAACCCAAATCTACATAATAAAACAGGTTTTATGCATCTTTGCATTTTGGTCCTAGGACATTATTGGTGCCTACTGCATTATGTCGTATCAATGTAGATTTTGTGTGGCAAAGCCCGATGTGTAACACCATTTATCAGGTTAAAAGATACAGATAAAGCTCTTTACATGTAATTTAAAGTTAATACTGGTAAAATTTTATCATCTACCTGATACTGGAAAACAGATACACTTTCCATTTTGCTTTTGTTTGGGTTTACTATTTCACTGTGTATGAGAGAGAGGGATATATAGATACCTACAGATACACAAAACAGACAAATTTCTATCCTTCCACCCCTACAGGAGACTATACACAGAAAATAGCTTCTTAAAGTAAGTGTGAATTAATGCCCTTTAACTTACATTAATTACGGCACATCTTGAAAAACAATCCTGTGCCAGGATGTTTTTATATCCAAAAGAGATGATCATTGGGAATATTATGACTAGCCATTGTAGCTCATGCCACAATGACTACAGTTGCCCAGGTTTCACATTTCCCTAATCCAAATCAATTCAACTGGGTAAATCTACTAAAAAAAATACAATTAATTAGTGCTGAATTTTCCATATTAACTCCAGTTTATAAAAAGGCCACTTCACATATAGTTTTGTGCACTTATAATACAATTTTTCAATTTATTTTATTCAGGCATGTTAAATAATTTTAGCCTTAGCGCTGTCACTTAAAATTTCCTATCACTGGTGTCTATACCTATTTTTTCAATATCACATTCACAGGAGAAAAATTGACAAAACCCACAAAAATGTTAGAATGATAAAGGTTGTCAGGGTAACAAATTATGCACCCAGGCAAAAGGGTAAAATATAATTATGCAGATGGCAAAATAAAAGAAGGTAATTTACAACTGATGCAGAAAATTACTGGCACAATAAGCATATCCCATAAATCAGTTAGTTAACAACCTAATTTATAACTTTCTGGAAAACTGCAAAGATAAAATAGAGACCTAGAAAGGAATTTAAGTGCCTCGTGTCTTTTCTTTCAGTAATGCACCTACTAAGGACAACATTAATAGATCAGCAGCACATTAAATAATTGATGCCATGTTATTATCTCCCTCCCCTCCGCACTAATGAGCAATTACTTTTTGTGATGACTGACTCTCTTCAACAGGGAAAATAGGAAAGTTTTTGCAGTACAGAAATGGCAGAAGCTCATCGTTCTGAGATTATCAGATGGAAAACCCATTCATTTTTTAAAACATCAACAAACACTACTCTGGCCAGAATGAGAGAGGCACTTCAGTGCATTCTTACAAATCCATTGGAAAACATGATGGGAACTGAGACCTGTCTTCTCCCCACAAAACAAAAGGCACATCCGACTATGTTTTGTTTTTTTTAAAGTTGCACAAAATTATTCACAGGGGACAGCCCCACCCACCTCTTTTTCTTTTTTAACAATGAGATACTTTGGGCGATAAAAATTAAGAAAATTGGGTAGTTTAGAAGGAACAAGGAAGGTCATGGTGGTTTCTTGGCCCCTAACTTTTCAACTTACTCCAGCACAACATAAAAACTAAACACCTTGCCAAGTCCTACCGATTTAATGAGGACTCAGTCACAGGTCTAAATCTGTATTGAAAAGGAAAGGGAAAAGACGAGGATGATTTCTGTGAATAAGGTCACACAACAACGCGTGACATGTATGTGAGGAGGAGGAAGAGAAGTAAAAGTACTAAGCTACAAACCAAATGCAAGACCATGTGGCACACACATCACAGAGACTACATGACAGCAAGGTGTTCAGGAAAGATTTTAAAATTTCAAGGCAAAAAGTGATCATTTGTGTGGCACACTGATAATACAAAAGAGCGGGTAGGTCTAATGCAGCAGTAGCTTGCTCAGGCAAAACCCAACACTCTCCTGGTACAGCCAGGGACTTGGGCACACACCACTGTGATTGGGATGGTAAAGCTGTAGCATTTGCTGTAAGTAGGGAAGCAGCAGCCTTAAGAGTCTGTATTAAAGTTTCAGAAACAATCTTGGCAGAAATGAGTAATAGGTAACTGCAAGGTCATTTCATTTGTGACATGAAGTCATTAGACTGATTACGCGTCCATCTGCTCTGCTTTGCAAATTGGCCTTCTGTGTTCATTAGCAATCATAAACCTGGATATATTATGACACAGGCTAGGAAACACATGTACAAACAGTCATGAGCATGGACCTGAGATCATTACACCTACTCGGTGTCATAAATGCTAATGACTTTGAATCATACAATTAGCCTACTGGAAGTAAGCACCTTTAAAGCAAACCAAGTACAGGACCTCCATCAAGAACAACGGAACTTTCACTGTAAATATGCACAAACCCAGGGGACTTTAATCTACCAAAACAGAGAGGGCTGTCAGTGAAGAGAGAGCTCAGTGTAGTAACTATTCATCACCATCACCACCACAGCATTACTTTTCACTTGCCCAGTGGATTTCATTAAATCTAGACACAGCAGTCATTTGGATCTGCTTCTCCTTCCTTCGCCAGCTCTCAACTGCGCTTCCCTCTGAGCAGCAAAATGCAGCAATACAACAGGCTCTTACCCTGCCCTGGTACAGGATCCTCCAACAGGAGCTTCTCTGCTGCAGAGCCTGCTCTCATGCCCCAAACCGTGCTCTGCTTGACTCTGCTCAACTTCACCTTTCTTCATGTAGGTACAAAAGAGATGGGCTATGCTGGCATCCTCTCAGGGACCCAAATCCACTCCCGGTATCACTACAGGGATGAATTTAGTGCAAGTGCTTCGGATTAAAATTAATACAATGTTCAAGTACCTAGAACTCTTCTGCATGTTGAAGAAAGAGAACCCTCCGACAGGCATTTTATGGTTTGTACATTATGATAGCTAATAGTTAAATTATTTACAGAGCAAGCACTTGTACTGTAACAGTATTTTTGTTAGCTATGTATTCATGTCAAGGGAAGCAAAAACAGTGTAGTCCTAATGGATACATTTCTATTCATACATTCAACGTTTTTTCTCTTTCTACCCTGAGGCTATCATTATATATGGTAACGAAGGAAACTGAAATTATTCCTGTTGCCTCTCTTCTTTATTAATCTTTAATGATTTTTAATTTGAATTCCTTAATCTATCCTTTCATAAAAAGGATAAAGCAGTAATTCTTAAAAAGCCTTTCGCCTTTTTTTTTTTTCCCCAGCCATCCCTTTATACAACAGATTTCAAAGGAACACGTAGGAATTTTGTTTCTGGTACATACTTTCCTATTTTATCAGTATTCAGAGAAGCAACTAAGGGCATGAATCTGCATCCATCACCAGCACAAGGAGTGATTGAATAGAGCACATATGCATGTTTCTCTATGAGCAAATAATTATGTTGCTACTTGTTCAACTAAGAATTTAAGCAAAAGCTGTTTACTGTGAGCTGTGCTCACTGTCATGAGTAATCTTTTTTTCATTTAAATGGACTAATAAAGGTAGAAAACATGCTACCCAAGAGTGGTTTAGGAGAAGAATCCAAGCTTGAGGAGCTTTCCTTTGCAGCAAGCCAAGAGAAAAGAGGACATAAAGATTAGGTCTGAAAGTCCATCATCTGCAGCCAGCTTGGGAGAGGGCAGAAGAGCCTGGGAGTTAAACACAGCCTGAATTAATCCTTCAACCCAGAAATCACTGCCTGCTGAGGTCCCTGCTGGGCACCAGAAGCAAAGCCTTACAACAGTCTCTCTACACATCTGCTGTCATAATTCTCACAAACAAAATACTAACATTTCCCCAGCCCTATATACCCAGGCCTGTCGCCACTGTCTCTTCACACTCTAGTCTCTAGGGTCAGCATAAGCATCTCCCCTGGTTACTTCTGATCCAGCTGGGAAGCAAACAATTGAAAAAAATAAACTGCTCCCCACCACCCCAGCTTAGGAGCTGAGATACTTCTAAACACTTCACCAATCTAATTTAAATAGCCCTGAAGCATTCCTAGTGCAGCCCAGGCATGAACTGAAGTTACCGTACACCCCAAATTACTTGTTCACAGAACACTAGATGATAAAGACCATTAGGCATCTCTTGTGTGGCATGTAGACTGCACTTCCTAGGAGCACCTGGCACAATTCAAGTGTCCAGTCTTGTGGCATTTTTTCTAATATTTCAGAAATTTTGCATCAAGGCAAAGTGTTGGAATGATTCTCATCCAGCCACAAAGAAGGAAACTGCCCTTTGCCTGGATACAGGAGCCATGAAGCATGAGGGCAAGGCTTTCTGAGTCCAAATCTCAGTAGGCAGGGGAAGGACACTCCAGCTTCCAGCTTCAAAGGAGGAGGTACCCATAACAGAGGCCGTTTTTAACAGACAGATTAACTTCCCCCAACAAATCCCTGTCAGGACACTTATTTACAAAAATTCAGATGTTCTGATTCATCTGTCTTTCCCACTGGAACTGTTCCATTCTGTAAAAACACCCACATATTTGTTTATATACACATCTTCTGCAGAGAAAGAGAAGTAGCCTGGAGGCTGGGTCTGTTTTCTGCAATAGAGGAAAGCAGATTCACATCCATACTCCAAGAAAACAGCAGGATTTTAATCTACTGGTGTCTTGCCTCCCCACAGGCCACTCTCCCCACTAGATTGCTGGCTATTCCAATATTGGCTAGAGTTACTCTCTTTGAAGAGAAAAGCTATAAAAACCATCAAGTTCTATTAACTAGCTTTCATTTCATTTTATTTATCTTGAACGGGAAAAAAAAAAAAAAAAAAAGGAAAATCATTAAAAACCCCTGACCCAATTATTTCATACATAAAAGAAGCTTTTGTAGCAGGTGTAATATTCCTAAGAGGTGGTTAATGAGAAATATAAATCAGAGCATAACTGGAACGAGGCTTTGATGCTGGTTAGCTTACCTGTCACAACACTGAAGAAAAAGATCACAAGGGAGAGAGTGAGCACACGTTGCATCTCTACTGGGGGCTGTTAAAACTGGATAAAGCCATGGTCTCCTGGGCCGCAGTAGCTGAGCTCATGCTGAAGCTCTCTGAACCTCCTCTACAACCCCCCACACAACCCCACACCAGGACACCTACAACCCACAGGGTCAGGTTGCCCCCAGCTTTGCTCACAAAGAACCCACCTCCAGCAGACTATGGGAAACTCTGATTTCAGTATGTTTAGTTTAGCACAAACTCTGTTAGGTCACACAGTTCTTAGGATAAGCTAAACAACATTCACAGCTGAGGTGGAAAAAAATAGATTAAAAAAAAAACTGGTGTCTGAAAAATATCAAGCAGGTTTTTATTTTTTCCAGCACACTGAACTCAACTGAACCAAGAAGATGTAAATAATTTTCTAACAAATGTAACTTATTCACAAGAGTTGCTTTGATTAGACAGTCTTTAAAAATGCATAGTGACAGAGGGGGGCTGTGTGTGAATGCCATTTGATTAGGATAGCACAGCACCACGGCACACCACCACTGCAGTTAAGCAGAGATCCAAGGCAAGCTCCCTCTCCCCTGCAAAAAGCAGAGGGAACTTCTTTTGCCTTGGGCTCTCCAACTTCCTTAAACTTCATTTTCCCTCCTCACATCTTTCTATTGCTTGACTGGCACAGTGAGAGTTCTCCCTCCCATTTCGATTTATTGTAGCCAGAGGAACGGAGCCAAGTATAAATTCACACGTCTTTGTGCGTATTGCAGCAACCACAGCAGGAATCTCATCTCACAATAAAACCTTTCCAAACCCAAAATATAAAAATGGCCACATACTTCACATGCAGCATCCTGGTAATGAGACAAAGAGATAAGTGACTGAAAATTGTAACAGACAAGAAATCGTATATCCTTTTCACATTTTGATGTATTCAACATATACCCATTTGAAAAGGTTATAAAACACTGTCCAAAACACAGTTTCACATTGCTGTATCAGAACAACTATTTTTCAAATGCAAATGCATCAGAAATGCTAAAAGGGTTCTCTTGTTACTGGCTTAGAAGTGATTTTCATACTGAAGTACATTACTACTGTGTAACAAGGGAACCAGTGCACTTTACCAAGTGACTAGCTAACTCCCTGGGTGACAGCAAGTAAAAATGAACCACGCTGCCAGCCCTTAGGAGACCTGGTAGGATTGTTGTGCTCCAAGAGAGTTCCTGAACATTCCCCGTAAAGTGCCAACATTCATGCCGTGCCTTTATGCACCCATTGCAGAATGACTGAAACATATGCACTATATTTACTTGTACTTGAACTTGGCTTAAATTTAGCTGAGTCTGGGGAGATCGTTACTTGCTAAAAACATGAACAAAATCTATTTCATCCTCACTAACACCCACAGGAGAGCTGAGCTTGAAATTTCAAAATACCCAAAAAGGGGTGCAGGGGCAGATGGAAGCAAGGGGCAGGAGTAGAAGAAAGAGAAGGACAAAGAAAATGAATTCACTTTCATGCTCCAAGACATGATGAAAAGCTTGCCATTGAAGAGTCTTTGCAACACCTGCAACTCCCTTGCCAAAACTCAGTTTAGGAGCCATACGCAGAATTGTCCCCCTAACAGCGTACTGGGGCATCACGAACAGTGCTGCCCAACAAAAAGGCCTTATAAAATGTGTGGTTTGATTTCTCATTACAGCAGGAACGTGCTTTGATCTGGTTTTCAGTGCATTCAAATTATTCTTGCACAGAGGTCTCTTTCCTGTGGTTCAACATAAGGAACAGCTGTTCAAAACAGAGAATAGCAGAATTAAGCTCTCCCTTTATGTACAGGGTTTCCAGCAGTTTTGCAGCCTTCCAACACAGTTCAAGCTCAGTCTAGACACCATAGCTCTGCAGAATCAGGGAATGCCTATACTAGTTTAAGCCTTGATCCTCCTGCCAAATTTGACACCAAGAGAGTTGACTACTGCCTGACTGCTTTCATGGATAGAAGGATAGAATTGTTTAGGCTGGAAAAGACCTTTAAGATCACCAAGTCCAACCATTCACTTAGCACTGCCAGGTCCACCACTAAACCATGTCCCTAAGCACTACATCTACCCATCTTCTGAATACCTCCAGGGATGGTGACTCAACCGCTTCCTTGGGCAGCCTGTTCCAATGCTTAATAACCCTTGTGGTGAAGAAATTTTTCCTAATGTCCAATCTGAACCCTCCCTGCTGTAACCTGAGGCTGTTACATCTTGATGTATCACTTGTTACCCATGAGAAGAGACTGACCCCCACCTCACTACAACCTCCTTTCAGGTAGTTGTAAAGAGTGATAAGGTCTCCCCTCAGTCTCTTTATCTCCAGGCTGAACAACCCCAGATCCCTCAGCTGCTCCTCAGAAGACTTGTGCTCCAAGCCCCTCACCAGCTTCATTGCCCTTCTCTGGACCCACTCCTGCATCTCAGTGTGTCTCCTGTTGTGAGCAGCCCAAAACCGGACACAGCCCTCGAGGTGGTGCCTCACCAGTGCCCAGTACAGGCGGATGACCAATTCCCTAGTCCTGCTGTCCACACTGTTCCTGATACAGGCCAAGATGCTGTTGACCTTCTTGCCCACCTGGCACACTGCTGGCCCACAATCAGCTGGCTGTCAACCAACACCCCCCTCAGGTCCTTTTCTGCCAGGCAGCTCTCCAGTCACTCTTCCCCCAAGCCCGTAGCACCGCATGGGGTTGTTATGAGTGGAGGGCCTGGCACTTGGCCCTACAGAACTTCATACAAATGGGCCTTGGCCCATCGATCCAGCCTGTCGAGATGCCGCTGTAAAGCCATCCTACCCTCAAGCAGATCAACACTCCTGCCCAACTTGGTGTTTGCAAACTTATAGAGGATGCACTTGATCCCCTCCTCCAGATCATTTATAAAGATATTAAACAGAACTGGCCCCAGTACAGAGCTCTGCAGAGCATCACTTTTGACCAGCTGCCAACTGGATTTGACTCCATTCACCATCACTGTTTGGTGGTCATCCTGCCAGTTTTTTACCCAGATAAGTGTACATCCATCCAAGCCATGAGCAATCAGTTTCTCCAGGAGAATGCTGTGGGAAACAGCGTCAAAGGCTTCACTAACATCTAGGTAGACAATATCCACAGCCTTTTCCTTGTCTACTGAGTGGGTCACCTTGTTGCAGAAGGAGATCAGATTTGTCAAACAGGACCTGCTTTTCATAAACCCACACTGACTGGGTCTGATCACTTGGTTGTCTTGTATGTGCCATGTGATAGCACTCGGAATGATTTGCTCCATAACCTTCCTTAGCACTGAGGTCAGACTGAAAGACCTGTAGTTCCCTGGATCCTCCTTCTAGCCCTTCTTGTAGATGTGTGTCACATTTGCTAATTTCCACATTTGCAAACTTCAGTGGTTTGTCCAATTTCACCAACAACAAGAGACTTACAAATGCAATTTACAAATGCACCTGGCTGATGGAGGCCAAGGCACCACAGTGTTTTTACCTCAGACCCCCAAGAGAAGCAGTGCTCCTCTTCATTGGTTAAACTGGATTCAGCTAATGATCACCTAGCCAATTTTCTGTTTTGTTTATTACTTCTACACAATTTAAATCCTGCTAAAGAAGTCTTAGCTTCTGGGTGCTTTTTGCAGTAGGACTTAAGATCATCCAACGTAATTTCTGCAGAGAGTACTCCTTCATGCAACCACCCTTCAGCAGCTTCAATACAAAGTCATCTGGCTTAATTCATGGTTATTTAACCTGAAGGCCGTTTAATTTGACCTAGCTGACTTTGCAATGAAGCAGAAAAGATCGCTGTATGATCCATTCCACTAGGATGAGGTGACACAGCTTTCAGCATATGGAAAATAAGAGGCTGATAAGGAAATGAGGGAAAGGAAGGCAGTATCTTAAGTACTACAGCTGTTCCTAAACTGTAGAAATATATTCCATGCCATTTACATTCAAGCATTCTGTTCCAATTGCTCCTCAAATTTATTTTACCTTCACAGCAGCACTCTCAAAAATGGGGATAATCTCGGGTACCTCTGATAATTCCCTCTGTCTCTCCCCAGAG
This sequence comes from Thinocorus orbignyianus, assembly GCA_013400375.1. Classification (NCBI taxonomy): domain Eukaryota; kingdom Metazoa; phylum Chordata; class Aves; order Ciconiiformes; family Thinocoridae; genus Thinocorus; species Thinocorus orbignyianus. Next base: position 1,382,364 of record VXBW01006801.1, read on the forward strand.
TACCAACAATTAAGCCCTGAATATTTTTAAAGCAAACACAGCCCTGATTTATGCCACAACTATAAGTGTCCAGAAAGTGAGAGTGGTTTAGCAAAAGGCTTATGAGAAATCTGGATTAAGCAACTGAACTCACCATGGTTAAGGAGGTCAGCAGCAAAGGTCAGGCCAGGAGGCCACTTCCTTGTGCAGTCTCCAGGTGGCCAAGTACTCACCCATGCATCTTCCTGCATCTTCTCACTCAGTATCCACTTTTTGCTTTCTGCAATAAACAAGGCAAACATTTTGTTTCAAAATTAAATGACAGCCTTACTGAACACTCATTCCTCCTTCCTCTGTTAACTGGTCAGCGCACTATACATGAAATAAATCACAGATTCTCTGGCACCTGTGGAAGCCACTACAACCTTAAACACTGTCTCAGGTAGTTTCCTCCTATTTACCTGCTCCCTCCCACCTGCCAAGAAAAGGGAAAATGTAATTTACACAAATGGTTTAGCTGCAGCATTTTCCATCTTTTTAGGTGCCTGACTTCACAGTGTCAAAAGTGATTCTTTCAACGCACATGGGTTTTAGGGTGTGTCCACTTACACAAAAAACATTCATTGTTAGGACATTGCTATTAATGCAACACCTAACTCTAAATGCCTATAGATTACAACTTGCATTTCCAGGTCAATTCTTATAATAAAGCAAAAATAACATTTTGTGAGGTGCAATCAAAACTCACTACATTTAACAAATATGACTGGTCTATAATCAGATCAGGATTATAGAGCGATCACATTTAACACGTGTTCAGTCAATAATCACAATATGATTATATAGAAATACTGAAATATTATTGACATAAAAAAAAGATATCTAGTATTTTTAATGCTCTCTAACAAATCAGATTGCAACAGCTTTTTATTGTTGTCTAATAACATTAGCATTTCTTTTTAAAAGGGAAGGTTCCTGCTTAATTTTGCATCCAATATATTTGAAACTAGAAATCACACACTGGGTAAACGGTGGAAACAAAAGGTGTGTCAGGGAGTGCAAAACCTGAGGCTGCTGCCACGCTGCTTTTTCTCAGCTGTGTTTGAAACGAGTGCCCTGCAGCTGCAGGGAGATGCTGCAGGAGCTCCTGGCACACCAAAGCTGGGGCAGGAGGTGACATGGATGAGTGCTCAGAGAGAGGTAGTTGGCAGAAATCATCTTGAAGAGCGAGCTGCATCACCAATTATGAAATTACATTTTGGGTCAGTAATTATAGGATGCAAATTTTTGCTTTTAAGATTATTTCAGTCGAAAGCCAGGAAGGCCTTAGCACTTCTACACCTTCCATCTGATAATTAAGGTCATTTTGCTCCTGGACTTCATCTTCACTGCATGTTTTGAGTGGCATGTTAACAGAGTTAAGTGAAGTGTACTAATGAGGTTTTAGTCAATAGGCACTACTGTCCAGAGGCAGTATGGGATCCAGGCAAAGACTCACCATAATCAGAGGATTAGCAACAGCCAAGACAATGTGTGGAACATCCCAAAGCTATTTGTTTTGGTGTCTGACAGATTGTTGAGATATTGAAGCAGCTTCCCCATCACAGCAGCTTCCTCGTTCCACAGAGCCAGATGTGCACTCATGGATAACACTTGTTTATTGGCAGATGCATCTGAAGTATGTGAATTTCTCTGCTACAACTTTATTCCTCATTCCTTTATTCCATATAAAGCTCCCAAGCGAACCCTTCCACTACAACCTATTTCCCCAAGGCTACCGAAGTAATTCTTTGAAGGTCTCCAAGCAAAATAAATTAAGCCACTGAGAAATTGTGAGTTAAGTATGAGTACCATAGACCAACTTAAAATACATTTATGGTTCCTATTGGAAAGAAATAGAGTTGTAATTTAAAGTTATTCATTTACTGTCCTGAGAGAGTGACATAACTCTGTACGGATGACTGGGTTATACTAAATACAAAAGACTCAAGCCCACACACTGTGGTAACCATATACCCCTTTGGAAAGATAGATGTGATTTGAAAGGGGATTCTTACATGCAGACTAACAATCCCAGTGGAGATTCTCTTGACTCACACACACCCTTCCTGAGAACCTTTGTAATCAATATACAGGAACATTATTGTAAGTGTGACTTCGGGGATTGTTATCAATTCCATAGTGCTAATTTGTGAGCTACTATGGAGATCAAGTCAAACCCTTTCCTGGTCTACCTCTAAACACAGAGCCTTTCTACATCCCCCTCTTCTCCTCCAGTAAAAAAAGAAAAAGAGGTGATGTTTATATTACAGCCATCACAAAATGAAGGTTATTGGCTTTGCCAGAGATTTAGAAGGCAGCAGTGCAACCGCTGCCAAACTTCATTCACAACAGCAGACCTCAAAGTGTCTCAGTTATAACACAGGCCTATGGCAGAATATGTCTTTATAATTAAGAGAGATGGCTGAAGAACTTAGCAAGCATCTCTCTACGTGCTACCTTGCTATGGGACAAGGGAGCACTCAAAGTCAACACACACAAGACCTACTGCCAGGACTGGAAAGGCAAACTATGAAAGATGGCATAATAGCATGCCACAAGTACAGCTGAGAAAAAAGAGAAGTTGGTGTCAAAGATAATAAGATAATTTGAGTGTGTTTCCTAGCTGTAAGGAAACATACTTCATTTAAGTTGATTTCAGCTTCCATTAAAAAAATACCACACGGTCTTGAGCAAAAGGAAGGAGACTCAACAGTTTAATAGAATAGCAAGAGGGAAAAAACCCACCATATATCCAAGACAGTATCAGATCATTTAGACTTGCCTGTTCAACAAAGAGTTACCTAGCAGCCTAGACATTTGTCTGAGGCAGTAATTTGCCTGCCTGTTCCAGGAGGATTGTAGGAGTTCTTAAAGCTTTTTATGGACATCTGAGATCCTTTCACCCCTAGAGAATATAATTATCACTTTTTCTACCGTGCCTCTTCCACTGCAACTTCAAATTTGCACAGGAACAAAGAAGTCTGTAAATAAGTGCTCTGAAGGCCTACCTTCATGCATCATGAATAATGCATTTCAGCACCCACACAAGGAAAGAACAGGGGATCCAAAGCAGCACCACAGCCACGGCACTCCAAAGGCAAAAGAACTTTGCCTCCCAGGGTCATACAAGACCACTCTCAGCTCAGCAGCACCCCTGGTCACTGTATTACACCATCATGCCTGAAGCAGGGAAAAGTGTGATTCCAAATACATATATATAAAATTTAATACACCTAAAATGTAAAGTATATATAGGATAAACTGCAGGGTAAAAATCAGAGTCCTTGAACAAGAAAGGAAACAGTTTCTCAGCAAATCCACAGAGGGCAGGAGCGTGACAGTGGGCCAGAAATGCTGGCTGAGCCTTAAGGTAGCAAAGTAGCACTGTAGGGTAGCTAGAGCTCCCCTCTCCCAACCTAGCGCTTCACAACACTATTCTAAGAGTGGGCACCTCTTCACACCACCCGATTACCTACAGTGTCTTGCTGAAGCAACTGCAGTCACACTCACATCATCCTCATTCAAGCATTCACCCCCCAGGAGAGCTGTCAGGTGAGCTATAAGCAGCAGCTCATGCCTCTGGTGATCTGCAACAAGAGGAACACAAATAGCCCTGGCACAAACTGTGGGGGGCTCCTCATTATAAGTCTTGTAGTTGGATTTAGGGAAGGGTTCACACCTGTTCTTGCACTACACACATTCATCAACTCATACTCAGCCAGGGCACAGCAAATTTGCCCGCAATGTCTGAAGTGAAGTATTAAGTAGCAGGACTTACTTCAGGTGTCCATGGGCCAAGAGAGGGCCACACAAGCCAGAACTCAGCAGAAGGCTCAGGAAGGATCCTTCACACTTCCAAAAAAAAGCCTCTTCCAAGTAGACAGTGAGAGATTTTCCCCAGCATCCCTTCATGGGAAAGAAGTGTCAAGCACAGCCTCTCTTCTCTGCCTGCATTTAAGAGCTCACACTGGTTTGATTTTCACAGGTGTGAAAGCAGAAGACACTCCGCCATAACGGTCACTGTGTTTTGGTATCTGCTCCCAAGTTGATCTTTGTGGCTTCTCAAGGACTTGCTGAGCGCAAACCCTGACAAACACCAGCCTGAGGAGAGAAGCAGAAGTAACATCCTCAGCTGCTTCACCTTACAAATACTGTCTCTGGAGCAAGGGGCAACCTTCCCCCTTTGCAACCCCATTATGAGAGGGTCTCCAGCAGGACATTTTCTGGGGAACCAGCTCCTGCATCACCTTGCTGATGAGGTCTGAGGCACAAGAAAAGTTACCCAGGACTACAGAGCAACCTGCTGACAGAGCCAGCTGAGTACAGCCACCCCTGCTAACCATTTCCAAGCCAGCCTTCCTCTTCTGCCTGGTAACAGCCAAGGGGAAAGAGACATTTGTGCAGACTTTGTAGGGGAAAGTCTTAATCCACAACACAGGTAGCTCAAGGATAAGTGTGGGAGATTTGGGAATAGGGGAGTCATTTGTTCTTCACAGACAATTATTGGCCATGAATCATTTACAAAGAGGATAATGAGACACTGGAGAGGGTGATATTGAATTAAAAATGATGGTCCTGATCTTTATCCCTTTCCATTTTTCCCCTTAATAAAATTGCATGGGATTTTCCTAGACAGAAGCCCTTGCTGATAATTATCTTTAAACATTTGGATATAAGACTTAAACACCTGGAGAACTAACACACAGGAGAAGGCAAGGAGAAAAGCAAGCCTGCATTATATAATTTTGTTGCAACTACAGAAAAATACATTAAAAATACAGTTTGAGGAAAATACTGGTTTTGTTAATGTGCATTTTTACGGGAATCCAAACCCAAAATATCTTGTTTCAAGTAATGTGAATCAAATCTTTTTTTTTTCCTGCTTGGTGGGATGACATGAAGAAGTTTTGCCTTGAGGTAGTTCATCTATGAACTGCTGTTTCTCAAGAGCTACAGGTTGGAAGAGTCACATCACACCCACAGGATAAGTTCCTGACCAAACTTCACTGCTTTTCCTCTCTCCTCTTCCTTACTCCTACACTAAGTTTTCTCATGTTAAGGATATTCCTGGAGCTGACCAAACACTTCACATGGTATTTTTTTTTCTTTGCCAAGCCACCAGTCTGTCTCATGGGAGACGGGATCTGTTGGCAAGCAGTAACCAGGTTCATCCATATGGCTGCTAACAGAGGGGGCAGCTTGGCTGAAGTAGCTTTAATTCAGCCATAAGCAAAGTCAAAAAAGTCAATACATTAACTTTTCCAGAATCGGTACACACTCCATCCAATATATTGGTCTGCTACTTGTTATCTTGTTAGTCTTGTAGAAATCCAGAATCTTCCAGAGTACTAATGTGTAAATGTATGCTGAATAGTAAAAAGATAAAATACATCCTCCACTTTTTCCATATATTTCGAGCATTAGAGAGACAAACTTTTTCAAAACATTACCAGGAAGGCTAGTTTAACAAAAACTCTCTTAAGAGCTGTAGTTTGCTATCCTTTTTATGATCCAGCTTTTCACGCATCTTATTCTGGGGCCAGGATGACAACAAACACCTGCATGCCTAAACCCCTGTCCTCAAAATGCTTTACCTCCAGTAAGTGATCATATACTGGGCCCAGCACAGGGGTTGTGACAGCCAACACAGAGCCCGAGCCACTCCCACCAGCACTGCAGGAGGCTGCTAACTGCAGCTGCCTGCCTATGTGTACCTAATCAATGAGATTCTTTCAAAAATAAATAAATAGACAATAGAAAACAAAATCCAGTCTACCTAAAGCAGGAGGGAAGGAATATCAATCAGGTTTTCCCCTCAAGATTCACTGTGCTTTTAATCATTTCCTTTCACAGAGGCTGCAGCAAGTAAGGCTACTACGTAGATGCTCTGACGCTTAGTCCCCAGCAAGCGTACAGAGGAGCAAGCAGCAGCTCTGGGACAGTGAACAGTCTGCAACAGATAACTCAGCTGATTCTGTCTGCTAGTAAGCATGACAACACGCAACCCAAACCATAAAATCTTCATTCTTCAAATATAATGATTTTAAAAGAGATTAATGGATTTTTTTTTAGTTTTAATAAGACTTTCAGTAAGCTGAGATGTAGTACATGCACAGCAAGTTCCAGCTCAGTGTGAATTTTCCTAGCCAACCCAGAAAATATGGGTTTATTGCCTAAACACTGACACAATCATAAATGTAAGGGAGAGAACAGCACTGCTGTAATTGCTGATACAATCCTATCAATATGATTACTAGATAAAGGTCACAGCAAGAAATTTACTTTTTACTTTCATTCACCTTTTCTAACTTAGACTTCTCAGGGGTTTCCTGCCACTTACCTAGTTTTTGTAAAACAGACCTACGAAACACACCTTTCTGTTCATGGTGTGCTATTAACAAGAGATGAAAATATCTAATATTCTGTGCTGCAGTCAGCTAACACAGAAGCTCAAATCATTGGATAACAGTTATTTCAGGGACAGCCTTGCACACATGCAGAGATTAAATTGAAGAGTGAATTTATTAGAACTTGAAAGAAATCTCAAATGAGAAAAGATGCAGGAGATTCTGACTCAGTTACACATGCACGAGCTACTACCTTGAAGCTAATGAACAAAAAATCATCTCCTGAATTTCTCTCATGCAGAGAATCTGAACAGAATATAAAAAAAAAAAAACTTCTTTAATACATACGTAATAGAAACAGCATGCTTATGGGAGGGTATCAGCCATATTTCTAAATGTGCTAATATGGGTCTGAAAGGGTATGAAAGTTGTCCAATTTCATCACTCTTCCCTCCAAAGATTACTATGCAGCAGCTGGGCCACCCATGGCAAGGACTCACTTGAGGCAGAGGCAAGCTCCAGGCTGGCAGCCATGGGCGCACAGTAGCCATGGACAGCAGCTGGGTGTCAGAGCTACCACTTCCCAAGGTACTGCTTCGGATCAGCTGCTCTAGAACAAGGTCAAGACATTAGGTCAAGTCTGTAGAGTCATGAAGATGTTCTAACGCAGTCTCTGAAGTCTGACCTGATATGAACCTGAACTGCTGCACTCCAAACAACATCTGAAAACACCAACAACTTCTTTATCAACAGTCCTTAAGGTGGTGCAGTTATTCCCCAAATTGCTCTGGGCACACGCTTTCCTTACATTGCCTGCCACTTTTGGAAGATGCAGACTAAATCCAAAACAAGCCAGAAATGTTAAGGAGACACATTGCCGCCAGGAAGATTCTAAGTGGCCGGGTCAGAGCCATATCTGCAACATGAGCTGGCAATGTTGCCACGCTGCTCAACTGCAAGAGAAACAAATCACGGGCTGCTCCTTTTCCATCCTTAAACTCACTAACTTCCCACCTTGGGAAGAAGGGACCATCCAATCGCTAATAGTGCTCAAAATCTTTTGCAATACAAGCATCCAACAACCAGCAGTGGGCTGAGGCCAGGGACTTAGCTCACATAAACTAAGCATTATTGCAGCAGAGTCTGATAAAAATAAGAATAAGCTAATAACATCTATTCTGTCTTACAGACCTCATTTTTTTTAAAGATGTAGCACTTTAATTTCATGTATGACAAAGCAAACGGGAATTGTTATTTGACTAAAGGAGGGAGAAATGAGACAGAGATAATCAGCAGGCCATGGGCAGAGCCAAAAACACAGACCAGGTTTCTCAAGATTGTTTTCTGTCAGGCTGCACTGCCTACAAGTGAAGGATTAACGACACCATAATGCCAATTTTCTAACCCAATTATGCCCTTTGTGGCTCGAACCATTGGGGTCACTGGAGATACTATCAAGCAAACTGCTTTTGCCACAAGTCTTCCAGTCATTCTTGCATTTAACTTTGTCGCATGCGAGCACACTCTTGACCAGAAGGCTAACCTTCTTTGAAAGGGAGCAGTTGAAGAAGAATCCAGTTTTCAGTTATACCCAGCTACAGTTATAAACCAGTTCTGTCACAGTGACAGTTCACTGCGGCTCCAAGGTTTTTCCATTGTTTTCTACTGTATACTGCTGCATAAATGCCCATTATTGTCATTTTGATACAGTAACCAGGTTCATTATCATTCAGCTATGCAGAATTCGAAGGTAATGACTTCCCATTACCTCTGCAGGATGAAGGCCAGCTACTGGCAAGTGAAATCAGCTCTCAGCAGAGAGGTGAAGCAGTACTTCGCAGAAGATGCAGCACAGCATGTCACAGGGACTTTGTGGCAAGAGGTCCAAGCAGGTCGAAAATACTGTTTTTCCTAGGCTGAAGGATTTCTCCTGAAACCCACTGTGTTTCACAAACATATGTACTCAAAACAGAGACAGCATCAATTTCACCAAAGTAGGTCCTGGGGAAATATTTCCCTTGAAAACACTGGGTTTCATCACTTCTGAAATGCTTTTTACCTCCCCTGGTCCCAAGAGGTTGAGAAACCTACTAGTGGTGGTCCAGCTACAAAGTCACAAACCACATTTTTATGCGCATACATTTATATATCCATACCAACTAAATTCTCTGTGTTTCACCAGTTTATGTGTTTGCTTCACAAACTTCCTCTGCCTTTATCCCCTTTCACTGCTTAGTAAGAGGAAACTAGGCATCACGTCTCTTTACTTCAAGCACCGAGTTTTGGAGAAGCTGGCAGTGTACCCATACACACTCGCTCCCTACTTCTAGGTTACAGGCAGATGGAGATCAAAGCTGCTCTATTCCTCCATGCTTGCACAGGACTCACCCAATCTGAATTAATTCCTAAGTGGTAAATACCAGCACTGGGTGAGGGTGGAGTGAAGAAAGAGTCAAAAACAATCCAAGTTTTTCTTTTCCTTAAGCTTCAAAACAAGAATTTTAGTCTTCTGTAATATTCCTCTAGCAATTCAAGTGCCAGGAGCTTCTCTCCCTTTCCTTCATTTAGAATTCACATTGGTCTTACGCTGTATTTACACCAGACTTTAATGCAAATCAAATCAGCTTATCCATTGTGAAAGATCAATGCAAGCCCTGTGAACACAAGTCTTTTGAACTGGTTAAGGAGGGAATTTTTGAGACCCTTCTTCACCTTCCTGCTCTTAACTCAGTCTTAAGGTGCCATTTAGAAGCACTGGTTGTGACTTACAAGTACTCAGTGGTATTTAGTTTGCAATTTCATCTTATACTTAAGGATTGATTGCTGTGTTTTTTATTTATTTTTAACCCTGGGAAACGTTTTCCCCTTTGATTGCTTCCTGCAGATGAGTGTCTGCCCGGCCTAATCTCATGGCAAACCTGATTCAGCTTCCACCTTCTTAGTGCTACCAGCACACATCCATCAGACCAAATTAGACTTCTTTCTAATTTAATTGTTAGTTTTCAGCTGTCAGAACAGTCTATGCAAAGTCATTTGAAGACATTTGGAACTTAAGGGCTTGAACTCTTCACTCCATGGTTTCTACCACATGTTTCATGTCTGTAAAGAAATGTTGATGATAACAGCAGCCCAAGGTCTAAGGTTTTCATAAATGGTCAAGCTTTGCTGCTAGAACAATTCTTTATTCTCATATTTACTACCTTGTTTCAGTATCTATGAGGTAAATGAATGGATTCTCATTCGTTCAGATTTCTTCACTTTGGTGCAAACTTCTTGTCTGAAGATTTCGCATTGCTGCTGCCTTGCTTCCTCTCTGCCTCCTTTGAGGATTTCTAAGTAATAGAAAATTGCAGGCTTGTTTCTCCTTGTACCAGTTTTAGTCTGTTTCTTCCATCAAAGTGACATCACTTGCAGATTGTGCAGAGCACAAATAACAAACCTAATTGAAAGTAACAATGCCATCTTGTTACAATTTAAGGGCTTCTGACAAAGGTAAGAAAAGGCATTTCAGGCTTACCTTAAGTGTGCACAGTCACTTAAATGACACCGCTGAGGATTGTTTTCTTGTTTTTCTTTTAAACTTTTGCTTAGAGGACTTGCATGTCCATCGTGATGCTTTTCCAACTCTGTTTGTAGCACATCCTCCTGCCTCTCAAAGCCTGTAGAGCTGCAGCAGCCTCCCTTTTGATGCTCCATGTGATTTCCTTGCAGTCAGCTTTACCTGAAGGTCTGTCCTTTGCTTTGTCTCCACGTGAAATCTGGGCACCCTTCTGCAAGGACTTATTCTGCTTTAGAATTCAGTCCATTTAGGAGGACAAAGACGAATGAATCTCTCATTCAGCCTGTGAGAGATTTTGTACTGAAAAGCCTGCTTTACAGGGACCAGGACAACGGTTACTCACATCCCTGGCATTGGCTACAGATGTGACTGCCAGGTTATGCTGCCACTTTATCAAGCTGGTCCCTGGTGAGCCCTCCATCCCTCCACATGATTCAGCAAAGACTATTCCCTGTAGATCTGCCACCTTTAAGAGTATCTACTATTTCTGTGTGGGGTTTTTTTCCAAATACAGATATATTTTCTTCTAGCTCCTTTATTTCCCACTTGCTGGTCTGCTAATCTTTGTGTCTACACAGATTTTCTTGATACTCCTTCTAGCTCTCTTCCCTGCCTAGATCATTACAGAAAAAGCACTATATACATAAATGCATACATGGTCTCTCAAAAACACATTACTCAGTACTCCTGGGGCTCCCTGAGATGAAAGACTTTTGGACCCAGTCACTGACCCTTCCAGAAATAAAACCCAGAAGGAGGAAGTGGTAAGCAGGCAATCACCCTGGGCAACTTTCCTTTCCTTCCTGGTGGGTCTGCAAAACATCTCACCCCACAAAAGTTCTGCCAAGGTGCCTGTGTTTCAGCACTGTTGAAGCCACTGGGTCTCCCCTGCCTGCTCTTTGCCAAGGCTGCACCTCTGAGAATGAGCATTGCCCTAGTTTTCATTGCTTTTCCATGGAACCTGGACTATAAAAAGTGCTGTGCTATGCTAGTTCTGACACTGTGCTACTGTTTTGTTTACAAACAAGTAACACGGATTGTTATGGACATGTGTTATTCTGGTTTCCAATAAGAATATTTCATTCTATTACATCCTTACAAGTTGTTAAAGGATCATTATTAAAAAATGATATATACCAAATCACGGCTAATACCTAGCTGTCCAAAGGAAAAAAAAATCACTACAGAAAGGAAAACCAAAAATTACACTTACTTGGTAAAGCGTGCCCAAGGCAGTAAAGCCCTTCTGCACTTATAAATTTTCAGGCCAAAGGCTTCTCTTCAAGTTCAAGACCATTGTCTTAGCTACACCTCCTTCTTTCTATCTTTTTTCCTTCTCTCCATCTATGAGGTTTGGCAATGCCAAGGTAACATTCTATTCAAATAAGTACTTAAGTTTATAATAATTTCCCAATTTCAGTTTATCAACATTTTCCAACTTACATTTACTACTCAGTTACCAAACAATAAAGTTTGCTTACGTTCAGCTGGAGATGAAATGTGGAATAAAGAAAGTGGAAAAATGGGACAGAAATCTCATTACAGTTGCTGGCCCTGGATACAAAAGCTATTTCTGGGCTGAGAATAAACAGAGGAGCTAAAGGAACCTTCTATTCCCTGGTCAGACAACAAAAAGGCTGGCAGAGAATAAGGAAAGCCATTAGTCTGCCGGATTACTTTTTAAAGTCTCAAGAGACAAACATCTATGACTGCAGCCCCGTGGCCTACCAGGAGCCTTGAGCATTGCCACTGAGCTCGTGCCGGGGAGCGAGCTGCGAGAGGACAGCAGGGACAGCGGTGACCAGGGGAACGGCCAGAAGCAGCACTCGTGGCTTGGTTTTGTGGCATATGTATCCCGCTAGTGACATGCTCACCTAATGTGACAAGATCAACTACTTGCAGTGGCTTTCTCATCTATTTGTATGTTCAAATTAGATGTTTGATTTTGGTTTTAACTTTACAATAAATGACCAACCATAAGAGAGTGAAAATACCGTAACACTGGGCAGTAGATTCTTCTTGTAGAGCTGACCACACTGTGTGTAAACCCAGCTAAGATTTCAATGTGTTTCCTCATCACACGTGTGCACAGTCTGCCAAAGGCTACTTAAATTTCAAATACAGAACCATACATTTCTGCCATATTTATGAGAAGTGTTCTTATCATAATGCATCTCTAAAATTATATTTAGCAACACAAACTGTAGAAAATAAATAAAGAAAAAAATTTAAGCCTGCATTTCTGCTTGAAATCCGATCTCTGAAATTGAAATGGTTCCTTGACAAGGTAAAGGAAGGTGGATGTCTTCGATATTCTCTTCTTTACTATTTTTAGCTCTTGAAAATGTTTTCCTGTGGGGTTATGCTTGGGAAGATGCAGGCATAACTCAGAAAACAGATATTCAGTAGCTGAAAAGTAAGAACTGAATAAAATTAGAGAATGTATATAATTATTAAAACCTGCTAAATATCTCTTCCCTGGTGAGAAGCCTAATGATTCTAACCCATGTCATTGTTAACTAGGACTTCTGAGAATTTTTTTCAAACTTGCTTTATTTTTATCTGCATCAGCTGACTGGCAGTACCTCAGGATAAATCTCAGGCTCAGTGCCATGAGTGGATTAACTTTCCTAATTACTGATCAATTTTTCTTTCAGCTCATTTCTCATTCTAGTACCCAGTGATTTCCCTAATTCACACAATATGGCCTTTAAATGTCAAATCACAAATACATGGGGAAAAAAAGGCACTTGATAAATCTGAAAGCTATCCATAAAAACACTGGAGGGAAAGCGAACCAACCCAGCAAACTACCCTTCTCCCCCTCCTCTGCAGGGAATAAGCCACAAGGACTCAGGTTCTAGACAAACATTTTTCAAGACAGAACAACCCACATGAGGGACATCAAAATGGGTTTCCAAAATAAAAGGAAAAGGAACTTCAGCCCTTAAAGCTACCACAGTAGGCTGCTGCCTCCTTGCTGCTTTATCCCTTTGCCCTCTTGGCTACGTGGGATTTCCTGGCAGAGCAGTCAGGCACCTCTCTCCTACCTCAGGAGGCTACCAACATGCAGCAAGGCGGCTCCTTCCCACTTGGAAAGGGCACACTACTGCTTAGTGACAATGCACTTGAAATTTTTTAATAATTTATTTCAAATTAATAGCTTGCATATGCATAATCAGGAATTCTAGCTCTGATATGCATGATGATTAGGATTAATCACTCGGCTGCTGAATTGGGCCAAGTGAGAGCTTGCCCTGTAGCAAAGCTGCATGCAAGAGCTGGCTATATGCTTTACTCCAAATTCAATTAAGATTAAGATATCACATACACTCTGGGAGCCAGGGATTATAACCAAAGTTCATGTTGTTCAGCAGTAGTGAGCTGGACAAGAAAAGGCAGAGTCTCTCCATCACCACAGCCCTTGATTATCACTAATGCTTGGGTAAGAAGCTGGAGGGCACCACTTGCACCTGAGCAGCTGTACAAGCTGGAGTCACCTTAGTTTCCAAAACTGGTTGAAGAGAGAAATACTCTTTTTGACTGAGCTTTAGCTACAGTCTAGTGATCTGATTTCAGAGTAGGAATACTTTGGTGGGCATAAATGGGTGCCCTACAAAGACAATGCAATTACCCTTCAAAGTTTTTGTGTGGAAATAATTAACCTTTTGGTGGGATAGCCAAGTGGAGCATCTTCTCTAGCATCTTACTCACCTGAACTGATTTACATAAACTACTGTGCAGGGAAGGGGGAAAAAAAAACAAAAGCCAACAATCAAAAAAAAAAAAAAACCACCAAACAGCCATCAAACTCCCCCTCAAAAAAACCCAGAAAAACAGCAGAAGATAAAAACCCCAAACCATCAAAATCCCTCAGGCTACACTGAACATCCACTAGCATTATCAAAAATCATTGTCCCAGAACACTAAATGTGCAGGAGAAAAAACATCTGTCAGAAACGTTTTAAACCTACATTAGAGAACAGGAACTACTACATGCTGACAGTTATTTCTCAGACATTTTCCAAGGTTTTTGTCCATATTCATTATATATCAGTTTACTTAAACTTGATTCTCACATTTTTGCTTTGGTCTGGTTTTTTTGAGGATATTAATGATCTCTGCCTAGAGATCTATTTTAAAACTATGATTTACTCTGCTGCTTTTATGAGAAAAAATTAATTAGCATTTTCTGAGAACTGCAAGGTCATTTTGATGATTTGTATTTTCTTTCAATCTTGTAAGGAGAGATATGAAAAGACATCTGGTTAAAATCAACCATGCAGCACTGCAAGCAAAAGACCATCTCACCCGAGGAAAATGAAATTGCCATACACAAACTTCCACTTAACTTGGTTAATTATAAAGCATGAGTGAGGTTGCAAAACAGGACTTCCTTTAGGAAGAAAAGAACAAAAGAAAGAATAGGAAACCAACTAC